>JAYESA010000154.1:340000-431096 GCA_036927795.1 Iris macrosiphon
CTGTACATGCATAAGATAACCAATGCAACAAGACTTGCATAAGATACACCATATACAAGGAATAACATCTCATAATGAGATCTGGATATACCAATCCGTGTAACCATCGTGTCAAGAAATATGGATATCTATACTAGATACAATGAACATAGAGGATATCATAAATGAGAAACTATCAGAGAATATACTCGCCTGAAGTCCAATGAATAGTCTCACAGATGTCTGACACGGTACCTCAAAGACTTAGATATGGAATACAACATCAATACAAGGTTTCAAAAAAAAATAAGTTAAACTAGTCAATTTCTAGGTTAAAAGTCAAACTATGTCAACTCTAAGTCAACTATGGTCAAACTATAGTCAAGTATGTCAAACTATGGTCAACTACCTATTTCTAGGTTGCAAAAGTCTAACACAAAGATATTGGGTTCAAATACTAAAGTCTAGGTCATAAACTACATCTTAGGATACTAGAATACCGTATCTCTGGATACGTAAAACAATAGGTAAAGCACCACAAATACATATCAATAAATATTAATTATATAAAATCCTAAATACAACATTAAATGGATACCTTGACTTTGAACCAACTTGGTATCACCACACTAACCCAAAATATTGATACCCAAACCCAATACATTGGGTATCCCCAATTACCTTGGTACTTACCTTGGTATCTCAAGGTAATACCCAATACTTTACTTATGCTAACTACCCTTAAATATAATATATGCTACACTAATTATTATACATATAGTATACTATAATGCAAATAGCAATTAGGAACATATTTACATATATATCAATTACCATATATATATATATATATATATATATATATATATAATATTAAGAAAACTGTCAAACTGTCACTAAAGCCCCGACCTGCTGTCGCTGAAACCGCTGATACTGATGATACTATGTTGTTTTAGTGATAGATTCCTGCTGCCGTCGCCAAAGCCGTCGTTGTAGCCTCTGATACGGCTGCTGATACTCTGCTGTTTTAGTGACAGATTTCTGTTGTTGTCGCTGTTGTCCCTTTGCTGCTGTCGCTATTTTTCTTGCTATTGCTGCTGTGCGTTACTGTTGTTGCTGCTGCGACGCTTCCTGCTGTCGCTATAGCGGCTGCTGCTGCTGTTATTGCTGCTATTGCTACTTCTGCGACACGCTGCTGTCGCTATAGCTCCTGCCCTCTATTACAATATATATATATATATATATATATATACATACATACATACATACATACAATATATAATAATATATATAAACCACATAATATATATATACAATTTGCATATAATACTACTAATAAATATACATACACCCATACATATATGTGTATATAATATCTACATAGTAATATACACCTGTGTACATAGTAACATATTTATAACAACATACATACGTATACGTACAAATAAATATATACACAATATAAAATATACATTATATAATTATAATTATAACCACAATAAATATCTATTTAAAATATACATATCTATATATATACTACAATATATAAATATGCTTACATATAGAAGAATAACTACATAACAATAAATACACATATGGTATATACAGATACATAGATCTAAGACACAAAATATTACATACATATATATACACAATAATATATATATATATATAATTATACCTCCCCATGAATAAGAACATAAGAGAATTAGATCTACAATTAAATTGCACACACATGGAACATATCATCCCGTATCCCACTAGATCTAGGATACGCATACGACATGAGTTCAACACACATCCAAACGTACCCCGAAGGATACGAGCAAGTCATATATATCATTTATGAACAATACAAAGAGTCAAATACAAATCTATATGTCCATGTCAAAATGTGACATGTTCAAAGTCCCGTGTCGGAGGAAAAACTCCTAAATCAATACGTATCACCAAATTGTTGGAATGCAACCTACACGTACCCAATTGTGGACATGACACTAGCCCTAAACACACAAGCACATGCCAAATTGATCTATAGGACCAATTGTCACACACAACAAATGTCAATCTCGGAATTCTCCCAAAATTGACACAAAAAATACCATAACTTTCTCAATAGGCCTCCTATAAACACAAAACCAAATCCTAGATAGCATATGCATATGGGTCGATTTCTTATGGTTAAATCTCAGATTTAGAACCTAAATTAAGGGGAAAAACTGAATTATATCTATTGAGAGATGAATTCCCAATAAAATCTCTAATTGTAATAAAATTGGCCTCCAACTTGTAGATCCTTGCTCCTCTTTGTAGATCCTTGCTTTCTCCTTCCAGATCCTTGCTCTACTAGCCTTCAATGGTGATTTGAAAAAGAATTGAGATGAAATTTGGTAGGGAAATAAAGTGGGAATAAAGGAATTTGGTTGAAAGAAATTCTATATCTAGTTTTTAAATGAAAATAGGAGAGAAATTTCCTCCATCTTTAAATATAGGCCGGCCCCCTCTACCCCTTCCTTAAGATATTATGAATTATCAAATATACCCCTTGGGACCTCTCATAAAGAAATAATTAAGGAGGGAAGCTTCTAGTCTAATAGTTTAATTAATTTTAATCCATCTCCTAATCAATGGGCTTTTTAATTGGGCTCAAATCTAACAATTAATACATGTTGGTCCATGAGTCTAAACTAAACTAGTTAGGTCCACCAACACAAGTCCAAAATAAATAAATAACATCTAACAACAATTAAATAATACAACAAATAATTATTTATCATGCACAATATTTAAATAAATATAAAATTACTAAAATACCCTTTTCTAGAAAATATAGTAGTGACAAGTCTACCCTCCTTAAAATAATTTCGTCCTCAAAATTCAAAGACGAAAACTACCCCCAGAAAATAACAGAACTATGAAAGAACATAACATAATTAGGAAAGAACATACCTCAAGGCACAAACAAATATGGATAACGCTCTCGCATTTCATCCTCTCTCTCCCAGGTAGACTCCCCTGGAGAGTGATGCCTCCATGCAACGCGTACTAAAAGAATAGTCTGGTTCCTCAGCACCTTCTCTCTCTGATCCAGAATCTCAACTGACTGCTTTGGATAGCTAAGAGTAGGGCCCACCTCTATCTTCGAGTGATCCAATACATGACTAGGATCTGCCATGTACCGTCTCAACTGTGACACATGAAACACGTTGTGCACTCCCTCCAATGCAGGTGGCAAGTCTAGTCTATAAGCAACTGCACCGACCCTCTCTAGAATAGTGAAAGGTTCGATGAATCGCGGACTAAGCTTCTCGCCTCCACAGAAGTGACTCGTGCCTCGTGTCGAAGAAATCCTCAAAAATACCAAACTACCCACCTAGAACAAAATACCACCTTAAGAACTTAATCTATAATAAACAACCAATAACAAGCACAAAAAAATCTAAACTATACCTCAAACTCCAAAGGTCTCCGGTGGCTATCGGTCCAATACCGATGTCTGTCCTACGCCACTCGAAGTTTGTCTCTGATCAACTGAACCTTCTCTGTTGCATCCATAACAATCTATGGCCCAAGCAAAACTCTCTCTCCAATATCGTCCCATGACAAGGGAGTATGATACCTCCGACCGTACAGAGATTCAAAAGGTGACATCTCTATACTAGCCTGGTAGCTGTTGTTGTAAGCAAACTCTACCAATCGGAGATGGTCCTCCCAAGAACCCCCAAAATCTAGTACACTAGTGCGCAACATATCCTCGATAGTCTGAATAGTCCTTTCTGACTGCCCATCTGTCTAGGGATGATATGCAGTACTGAATTTGAGCTGAGTGCCCAAACTCTCCTGTAAAATCCTTCAGAAATGAGAAATGAAACGACTATCCCGATCCGATACTATGCTGACGGGAACTCCATGTATCCTAACGATCTGCCTCACATACATCTCTGCCAACTTCTTCGTAAACAAACCCACCTAGAAAGGCAAAAAGTGGGCTGACTTGGACAACCTATCAACGATGACCCAAATCGCGTATTTCCCTCCTGGAGATCGTGGAAGTCCAGACACAAAATTCATAGTAATGTGCTTCCACTTCCACTCTAGAATGGGTAATGGCTGAAGTAAACCTTCTGGCCTCTGCCTCTCGGCTTTCACATGCTGGCACACTAAGCATCTGGATACATTTTGTCACTTCCCTCTTCATACCATACCACCACACACTCTCTCGCATATCCCCATACATCTTGTTGGTACCTGGATGTATGGAATACTAAGAGCGATGCGCTTCCTGCAATACCTCCTCACGCAACTCCCCACTAGGCACACACAATCTAACTCCATTCATCAAAGATCCATCCTCGGCAATGGTAAAATCATCCTCCAATCCAGTCCTCACTTGAGCTCTGATGCTCCTCAGAGATACATCCTCATACTGGGCTGTCTTGATCTTGTCCATCAAATCGGAATGTATCTGCAATGCCCACATCTGCATAGCCAAACTAGGAACTATTACCTCAATGCCCAAGCTCTCCAAGTCCTCCAACAAATATCGATCCTGCATCAAGAACATAGCTACCGGATACCTGCTCAAGGCATCGTCAACTACATTAGCTTTCCTAAGATGATACTGCAAAGATATATCAAAATCCTTTATCAGTTCTAACCACCGACACTAGTTCATGTTCAACTCCTTCTGCATGAAAACATACTTCAAGCTCTTGTGGTCTGTGAAGATCTCCATAAGCTCTCCGTACAAATAATGTTTTCACAACTTCAGGAATAAGATGACTGATGCTAACTCCAAATCATGGGTAGGATAGTTCTTTTCATGAGGTCTCAATTGCCTGGATGCATAGGTAATCACTTTCCCATTCTGCTGAAGAACACAACCCAAACCTTTCCCCGATGCATCACTATAAATAGTGAAACCTCTATGCCCTGATGGCAACGTCAAAATAGGAGCAGACGTCAACCTCTTCTTTAATTCCTCAAAAGCAACCTGACAATCCTCCGTCCAAACAAACTCTACATCCTTCCTGGTGAGTGTGGTCATCGGCTCGACAATCCTCAAAAAATCTTGCAAAAACTTCCTGTAGTAGCCTGCCAATCCCAAGAAACTCCTGATCTCTGCTACCGAACGCGGGGTCTTCTAAGATTCACTATTGCGATCTTCTTCTGATCCACTGAAATACCATCACCAGTCACAACATGCCCCAAGAATTCCACCTTGTCCAGGAAAAACTCATACTTGGACAGCTTCCTATATAGCTTCTCCTTCCTCAGTACATCCAACACAATCCTCAAATGCTCCTCATGCTCCTCCGGTGTCTTCGAGTATATGAGTATGTCGTCGATGAACACCACCATAAACTTGTCAAGGTACTGATGGAACATCTTGTTCATCAAGTTCATAAATACCGCTAGTGCATTAGTCAACCCAAATGTCATCACCATAAACTCGTATTGACCATACCGAGTTCTAAAAGCAGTCTTCGGTATGTCCTCCGGCTTTAACTTCACCTGGTGGTAGCCTGATCTCAAGTCTATCTTAGAAATCACCTTGGCACCACTCAACTGATCGAATAAATCATCAATCCGTGGTAAAGGGTACTTATTCTTGATAGTGAGATTATTCAAAGCCCTGTAATCATTGCACATGCGCACCGATCCATCCTTCTTCGGTATAAACAATACCGGGGCTCCCTACGGTGAAGAACTCGATCTGATAAACCTATTATCCTATAATTCATCCACCTGCTTCTTCAGCTCGTCCAGCTCGCTGTTGTTTACTCTATAGATATGTTGCAAAATTGGTTCTACACCTGGCACTAAGTCTATAGAGAATTCAACATCTCGATCCGGCGGCAATCCTGGCAATTCCTGAGAAAACACATCCAAGAACTCTGCTATCAACGGATACGGCAACTCCTTATCTTCCACCATAGCTCCATAAATAATGCCTTCTCTCTGTTCTGCAGCTCCTATAGAAAACTCAAACTCTAGATCTCCTGGCGGACCAAACAAAACTCTTCCTCCTCTACAATCTATGCTAGCACGGTGCCTACTCAACCAATCCATCCCGAGTACAATGTCATAACTCGGAAGTGGCATTACAAGTAGACACGTACTCAAATCCCGGCCTCCTAGAGTAACTCTCCGATCCTTGCAAATATAATTAACCAGGATAATACCTCTCCATGATCTTGTAAGTCCTAAGCAAAGACTCAGCTACCAAACCATGCTTCAGAGCAAAAGAAACAGATATAAAACTATGGAAAGTACCACTATCAAACAAAGCTAAAGCTGGAATGGAATCAAGAAGAATAGAACCTGCGATGACATCTCCGGTGGGTTCATCCTCCTCGACGGTCATAGCAAACGCTCATCCCTGACGCTCACCTCCCTGCTGCTGATGCTGGACATAACGCTGTTGCTGTGTCAGAAGCGGTCCCCTCGGCTATACTGCAGGTGGTCTCGTCTGTGTCCTCGGTGCTGAAGCTGCTCCCTAAACTGTACGACGAGGATTGGAAGGACACTCCCTCAGCTGATGCCCTTCAAACAAACTCTCAACCTCTTCTTGGAAACTTCCCAGATATGGCCGGACTTCTGACAGAAA
Organism: Iris macrosiphon; assembly: GCA_036927795.1. NCBI lineage: Eukaryota > Viridiplantae > Streptophyta > Magnoliopsida > Asparagales > Iridaceae > Iris > Iris macrosiphon. Next base: position 346,590 of record JAYESA010000154.1, read on the forward strand.
TGGCAGGAAGATTGATGTACTCCCTGCTGCTGTTGTGCCTGGAGAAACGGTACCCTAGCTGGAGTCTGGTGCTGTTATGGCTGCTGGAAAGGTCTGGACTAAAAATGAGGATGTTTGGCAGATACTGTACTGCTGTTTGCCACTATGAAAGAATCTCGGTCTCTTTTGGGCTTCAAACCCAACTCCCACTCAATCTTGCATGCCTCCGCAAGTATCTCCGAGTATGTCTTATAAAAAGACGGAATAAGGATCTTCACTTCCCAGTTTAGACCCTCATGGAAACGAATAGTCCTAACCTCCAGTTCTCTTACCAAATACCTTGCAAATTGGCTCAACCTGTCGAACTCCACAGCGTACTCCACCACAGACATGCTCTCCTGAATGAGACTCTCAAACTGCCTCCCCAAGTCTAGCCTGTCTGCCCGAGCGAAGAACTTCTTCTTGAAGAGGTCCTTGAATACCTCCCAAGACTGTCCCGCGTAAACAAGAATCGGCTCATTCCTGAACCAAGTACGGGCGACATCGAACAGTTGAAGTCCTACCGCCTCAACCTTCAGATCCTCAGAAAGACGGGATACCCTCATAAGACGCTCAATGTCCTCGAGCCAATCATCAGCATAGACGATGCCCTCCATCCCCTTGAAGACCCTAGGCTCCAGCTTCTTGAAGTCCTGAATGTTGCCTGGCCGAAGCTGAGCAACCTGAGGAACATCCTGCTGCTAGACCAGGACTCCTCTCTCGACTACGGCACGAGCAAGCTGATGAGCACTCTCGATACCCTGCCGTAAAATATCGGTCTGCCTCTGATGTGCCTCTGACTGAGCCCTCTGTGCCTCGAGCATCTCATAAAATAGTGTAAACATCTATGTCGCCTCTACTAGCACATGAGGTAGAGGTGGAAGCCCCTCAGATACAGCTGGCACAGTCCTCTGAGTAGGTGGTGGACCTCTGAAAGCAGCTGATACTCAATCACCGGAGAAGTGACTAGTGCAGGCCCTCGGGATGTCGCAGACCTCTCAGAAGCTGCTCTCCCCTGCTGCGATCTAGTCTTAGGCGGCATCCTTGTCATGACCCGCACCCGGAATTGGGGCACGAGTACGTGGGTATGTCCAGCCTACGCCGCTGCATCGGCGGTAGAACGTTGTCTAGGTCATGATACTATCTAAACAATCTCACACGAGCATCCAACTCCATAAGGAGACATGGATAACACAATATAATATGAACAACATACTCAATCACATAACTACAGCACGATAAGATCTCGAAGAAAATAAAATAAAATGCAACACAAGTCTAAATAGAAATAATCTAACTCAACAATAAATCCAAGTCCCAACAAAGTATGCTAGAGACAAATCCGGTACCAATAAACTGCTAAAAGAAACTAACTAGATAACTAGTGATTTCGGCTAGACCTCCCAAAATCACAACTGAACTACCAGATCCAAGTTTGCAGCTACTCTCCCTGTGGTCCATAAAATGTCGGACAACAGTCCTCTAAGGCATAGTCTGGAAAAATATTTTCAGTTAGGATGGAGCAAAGTATATCTCAAATAACAGTTCTATTTAATTAATAAGGACTATAAAACAATAAACAGATGATGCTATATACTGAGGGAGAAGACAATGAATAAATGCAATGGCAAAATAAAGAAACAGGCAATATAGGCAATATGGTACAGTCAGTGCATATATAAAATGAAGAGAACGAGATACAATATCATATACGGGTGATGTAGTATATGATCTAAAATAGAGAACTGTAACTATTCTAAGTGTTTGAAATAGTAGCTTCGATATGTGAGCGGCTTGGGAACATGTACGAGAGCTATATGGCCTGGCTAATCATATGTGAGGAGTATGATTAACACTAACATTATTCTATACTTGTACAATATAGATTTGATCACATTTCTCACTAACTATTTCCCCGCCCCCAACTAGTACAGTGGATCCAACCATGACACGTCACGATACACGAGCAATATCCAATATATCATGTACAAGGTCTAAATATCAATGTCGTGTGCAATATCAATACGATAATCAATGTAACATCTCATGACTGGAGATCCAATCTATATACTATTCCGTGTAGCACAGTGTCAAGAATCAGATGTAACATTTCTAGATACTGGAATTATAGAAATTATCAAATAATTAGAAATTATCAGAGAATGTACTCGCCTTGGGTCCTTGGCTGGTAATACCAATGTCCTGTTCCAGAGTATCGTCTGAATGATCCAACAATCCTATAGACATATCATAAAATATAATATTTGCATCAGACGTTACACTAACACATAAATACATTGAACTCAGGGGCTACGCTAGGTATGACACTGGTCAACTAGGGTCAAGTGCGCGTCTAATTGCGCGGGTGTCACGTCTGTTATTGCTGTGCAAGACAGACAAACAGTAATAATACGGGTCTTGCCAATACGTGGGTGTACATATGGCAGCCTGCTAATAATTTCCAGGGTTACAGGTCAATGTAAATACGGGGTATCCATAATTACACTCGGGTCGCCTAATACATTCATAATTATACATATTATTAATTTGCATATATCATTAATTAAATATAATACATATATATATATTTGTATACCAAATAATTACATACAAAAATATGTATAAGTGTATATACACTAAATAGAATTTTATACTATATATATGTTTATATATACATACCACATATTTATATATATATAACAACCAATATTTATACGTATACAAAAGAACACATATACTGAATATATATATACATATACCAAATGAAAATATACATATACTATATTTATATATATATGTACCAATTTAATACATATACTATATACATATATATATATATATATATATATATATATAATACTAACATATATTATACACACAACAATATACATACATGCATACACCCATATACCAAATACGTACACGTGTACGTGTACGCGAGGGAAGAAAATCGAACATGTGTGCGTGCACGACGACGACGGGGATGATGACGGTGTCCACTACGACGACGAAGACGAAGAAGACGAAGGTGACGACGAAGACGACGACGAAGATGAAGGGTGGCACTGGTGGTGGTTCATCAGCGGGTCACTGGTCGGCTCGAGTTGGAGGTTGAAGAAGGAGTGGTAGAGAAGGAGGAGGCAGGGGGTGGTGGTGAATGGAGGGGAGTGCCAGAGTTAATGGTGGTGATGAGTTAAGGGCCGGAGGAGGGAAGAGCAGTGGAGGAGGTGCAGGAAAACGGGAAGAGGAGAGCAGGGAGCTCCGGTTGGGGGTCACGGTGGTGATGCTGGTGATGCTGGAGGGAGGAACGGGGATGTCGAACGGAGGTGCGGGAGAGTTCGGGTTGATGTAATACCGGAGACTGGAGGCGGTGGAGTTTGGCCGCCGGGGTCGGGCTCGAACGGGGTTGAAACAGTAGCAGCCGGGGTCGAGGGAGTGGCCGGGGGAGAGGGGCAGGTCGTCGGAGATAGAAGAGGAGCGGGGTGGGGGTGATGGCAGTTGGCGGGGCTTGGCCGGGTGGTGACCAGAGTTAAGGGGCCGGCCGGGTGATAGTAATGGTGGAGATGGTTTTCTTTTCCTCTTTTTTATAAAAGAAGGAGGAGAAGAAGAAGAAGAAGAAGAAGAAGAAGAAGAAGAAGAATAAGAAGAAGGGAAGAAGAAATGTAAAAAGAAAGAGGAGGCTACGGTTTGGGTTTGTGAGGAGGGATGAGAGAGAATGTGGATTTTATTCCAAGGTTTAGGGATTAGGGCATGCTTGGGAAAGGGTGCATTGAAGACACATTAAATAGGGGATGTGATATGGGAATGTGTGGTGATGATGCTCCCTTTTTGAATAAATGGCCAGGATTGATCATGGAGAAAATATTCATACAAGGAGAGGCGTTGGTTGACTAGTCAAGAATTAGGGCTTCTCCATTTGGTTTAAACCAATGGGGTGTTGACATCTAATGCAATATTTGCAAATGAGCCCCCTTAAATTTGGATATTTGTACAGACACATAAAATAATAAAAAATTGGTGGGCGGTTTTGTGTTTGGTGTTTTGTAGGGTGAGGGAGTGTTGTGTGTTTTGTATGGGCTTAATGAATAGGGTATTTGGATTAAAATAGGTTAAAAAAGGATTAGTCAAAGTTAGTATCCCCAATTTAATTAGAAATAAATGCAAGCGGTGTTCTAAAATTAATTCAAGATACATGGGGCTAAAATTAAGTTAGGACACAAGTATCATTAGTGAAGAAGACTCAGAACAGAATATTACCCTAATTTGGGTTACTCAAAATGGATCGAGATTGTATCTCCAATTTTGATTGGAACGCACAACGATACAAAGTTGGATTTTATTTAGAATTAAAATAACCGTCCGCGACGAATATTGTACGACTAAAATAAAGCACGAGAGAGCATAATTATGAGTTACACAAAGGTCATGAAAGATGTAGGCTTGGTGTCAGTCTTGGACACTTTAATTGGTCCGACAAAACGGGTTGAGTTGGTGTCTCGAAATTGATGGCAAAGACACAGGTGCGCGACACAAGATTAAATAATGGATTTTGGATACGGAAAGTTGTGCAATTAAATTAGAGCACAAGGATTATGATTTTGAGTGACGGAAAAGTCCAACGCCTAAGTTGGCGTGTCAAGTCTAGAATGCAACAACTTGTTGGAAATTATGGGCTAATGTTGGGCTCCGAATATTGCAACAACGGTAGGGTGTAACAATCACGGTAATTAATTACAACCTCAAATAATTAAATCCTAAATAATACAATTTAAATTCATAACCCTATAATTCGGTCAGGTGTTCATCTAGTGGGCTTCTAGGTCAAGTCTACTAGCTCAAACATTAGAGAACACTATATATAATATATATATGTAAATACACATCTCATACAATTATTTAAATTAAATACACACAATATTATTAATATATAAAAAGTCAAAAATACCCCTATTTTTGGAATATGGTAGTGACAAGTCTACCCTCCTTAAAAGAATTTCGTCCTCGAAATTTAAAATCCTAAATAGAAGTATTTACTCATTATATATATTATTTCCCATCAAATTTAGATTCATCAAACCTATAATTATAAAGTAAATTCCATATTTTTTATTTCACAAAATTTCTCAAAATTCTATGAATATCATATTTCTGAAAATCCTCAAATTTAAAATCAAATTCAATTCTTATCACAATCTCCTCCAAAATATTGAGTTAAATAACTAAATACTCAAAAATTTGATATCCAATCCTCTCATTTAAATTTACTCAATGCACATTTATAAAATTAAGAAATATCTCATCTAAAAACATTAATCCATTAATCATCTTACTCCTCTAATTTAAATCCAATCGATGCATATTTATAAAATCTAAATCCTCATCCCGAAAATTGAATTCAAACACTAATCCATTAATGATCTTATTCTTTGATTTCTTTTTCCACAAAATACTCAAACAATGCAATACTTATAAAATCTTCAAATACAACATTCATAAAAAAAATTAATTCATATCTTGCAATCAAATAAATATAATGATAATCTCCTTAATTTTCTCGAATTCTAATGATAATTTCAACCATATCTCACTCTTCATAAAATCAATGATTCATCAATTCTGCCATATTAAATTCTTAACTCTTTATTTAAATTAATGATTATCCTCAAAATTTAAGCATCTTGTCTCTCTTGTCAAGTCATAAACTCTTCATAAATCTTCACTATGGTCAACCCCCAATAATCAAGGTCTAAGAAAATTCTACCTACAGTCATTCAATATGCAATCTAAGAAAAACATGTATGGTTATGGTATCTTTTGTCATGGTATTGCAGTCTCTGTCAGGGTATACTACTAACTATATTCTAACAAGAAAATCATGAATACAAGATACGGTGCTAAGGAATCAATCAATCAAATAGAAAGGAACAGAAGGAAGGAAAGAACAGAACCTGCTAACATATCACCTGCAGTATCGGTCTCCTTGACCGTCATCGCAAATGCCCCGCCCTGCTGGGGTGGCTCCCTTCGCGGGTGCTGAGCAATATACGGTTCCACAGGTGGCCTAACTGGATCTCTATGATTTGGAGCGTTGGCGGGAAGATAAGGAGCTCGAAAACAATCCCTCACTAGATGTCCCGCAGCGCCGCAGTGCAAACAAAGTCCTAGCCTCGTTCTACAGCTCTCCCAAAGGTGACCTGGCTTCTTACAAAAATGACAAGTCTGATGTGTCTCCCTCGGAGGATGCTGCTGATCCTGGTGAACACGAACTGGTGCCTGGTACTACTGTTGATACTGAAATACCTACGGTTGTTGCCGAATATGGGGACGCTTGGCCGATCCTGTGCTACCATTCATATCTCCAGAAATATTGCGACTCCTCTTAGGCCTGAGATCCAAATCCTCTTCTGCAATCTGGACATCCATCAAGATATCCCAAAGGTAGCGGTACGACGACCAGAAGTGTGCGACCTATTCTCTCTCGTCAGCCCCTTCCTAAACTTTCGGGCTCGATCTCCTAGGTCCCGAATCATAGACGATGCAAAATGGCTCAATCGACAGAATTTTGCAGCGTACTCGTCGACCGACATGTTTCCTTGGACCAAGTCATGAAACTGACTCTCCAAGGTTCCCAAGGCCACGTCGGGAAAGAACTTCTCCTTGAAAAGCTCCTTGAAGGTCTCCCAAGTAAGTCCTTGTGCAATAAGTCTTGCCTCCGTGCGATACCACGTGAATGCAATATCGAACATCTGACTGTCGGCCGCCTCTATCCGCAAGCTCTCCGGAATCTGGGCCAATCGCAGGCTCCTCTCTATATCCTCTAGCCAGTCGTCAGCGTAGAGTATCCCTTCGATACCCTTAAACTCTCGAGGCATCATCCTCTTGAAGTCCACTATAGTGCCTGATCTCTGTTGTTGCTGCTGGCCAGGAAACTGCTGGTATTGTGCTACTCTCTCCACATCTTGGAGAGCCACCTGATGAGCGTTCTCCATGCTCTCTTTCATTAGCTCTGTTTGTTCTTGGTGCGCCTCTGCTTGTACCCTCTGAGCCTCAGCTTAAACTCGCTGAGCGTCTAACATGCCTTGGATCAAAGTAAATACCTGTGTCCCGTCAATGGGCACACCTCCAAAAATCGGAGTCGGTAGAGGTGGAAGGTTGTCTACCATAGCTGGGGCAATCCTCTGAACAGGTGGGGGGGGGAGGACCCCCAAAAAGTGCAGATACTCCCACATGCACAGATGTCGGAGGAACTATGGATGTCTGTCCATCAGGTGGAGAGGTGGCAGACCCCTCTAAAGCTGATGCTCCCACTCTCATAGATCTTGTCTTCGGTGGCATCCTGAAGACAGACCCAAAGGATTAATTAAGGCAATAAATGCGATATCATCAAGGAAGGACAGTAAAGTTCTAAAGAAGCAATATTCAGAAGGAATTAAGGATAACAAGATAAATAGATTGGAAAGTTTTCTAGTTGTGATTGAGTATTCGCTCTCATCCTAGTATCCTATGTCCTATATCCTATCGCAGGCACGCAGTAGTACAACTAAGACGTCACACTACCACGACATTGCATAACTTGCAAAGTCTGACCTGCATGGGCCACCACTAAAAATATGTCACGACCCGCACCGGGAATTGGGGCACGAGTACGTGGGTACGTCCAGCCTACGCCGCAGCATCGGCGGTAGAACGCTGTCTAGGTCATGATACTATCTAAACAATCTCATACGAGCATCCAACTCTATAAGGAGACACGGATAACACAATATAATATGAACAACATACTCAATCATATAACTACAGCACGATAAGATCTCGAAGAAAATAAAATAAAATGCAACACAAGTCTAAATAGAAATAATCTAACTCAACAATAAATCCAGGTCTCAACAAAGTATGCCGGAGACAAATCAGGTACCAATAAACTGCTAAAATAAACTAACTAGATAACTAGTGATTTCGGCTAGACATCCCAAAATTATACCTGAACTACCATATCCAAGTCTGCAGCTACTCTCCCTGTGGTCCATAAAATATCGGACACCAGTCCTCTAAGTAATAGTCGGGAAAAATATTTCCAGTCAGGATGGAGCAAAGTACATCTCAAATAACAGTTCCATTTAATTGATAAGGACTATAAAAAAATAAACAAATGATGCAATATACTGAGGGAGAAGACAATGAATAAATGCAATGGCAAAATAAAGAAACAGGCAATATAGGCAATATGGTACAGTCAGTGCATATATTAAATGAAGAGAACGAGATACAATACCATATATGGGTGATGTAGTATATGATCTAAAATAGAGAACTGTAATTATTCTAAGTGTTTAAAATAGTAGCTTCGATATGTGATCGGCTTGGGAACATCTACGAGAGCTATATGGCCTAGCTAATCATACGTGAGGAGTATGATTAACACTAATATTATTCTATACTTGTACAATATGGATTTGATCATATTTTTCACTAACTATTTCTCCGCCCCCAACTAGTACAGTGGATCCAACCATGACACGTCACGATACACGAGCAATATCCAATATATCATGTACAAGGTCTAAATATCAATGTCGTGTACAATATCAATACGATAATCAATGTAACATCTCATGACTGCAGATCTAATCTATATACTAGTCCGTGTAGCACAGTGTCAAAAATTAGATGTAACATTTCTAGATACTGGAATTATAAAAATTATCAAATAATTGAAAATTATCAGAGAATGTACTCGCCATGGGTCCTTAGCTGGTAATTCCAATGTCCTGTTCCAGAGTATCGTTTGAATGATCCAACAGTCCTATAGACATATTATAAAATATAATATTTGTATCAGACGTTACACTAACACAATCATAAATACATTGAACTCAGGGGCTACGATAGGTATGACACTAGTCAACTAGGGTCAAGTGCGCATCTAATTGCGCGGGTGTCGCGTCTGTTATTGCCGTGCAAGACAGACAGACAGTAATAATATGGGTCTTGCCAATACGTGGGTGTACATATGGCAGCCTGCTAATAATTTACAAGGTTACAGGTCAATGTAAATACGGGGTATCCGTAATTACACTCGGGTCGCCTAATACATTCATAATAATACATATTATCAATCAGCATATATCATTAATTAAATATAATACATATATATGTGTATACCAAATAATTACATACAAAAATATGAATAAGTGTATATATACTAAATAGAATTTTATACTATATATATATATATATATATATATATATATATATATATATATATATATATATATATATATACATATATAAATATACCACATATTTATATATATATATATATATATATATATATATATATATATATATATATATATATATATATATATATATATATATATAAATATGTGGTATGTATATATATATATATATATAACAGCCAATATTTATAAATATACAAAAGAACACATATACTGAATATATATATATACATATACCAAATGAAAATATACATATACTATATTTATATATATATATATGTACCAATTTAATACATATACTATATACATGTATATATATATGTATATATATATATATATATATATATATATATATATATATATATATACATACTAACATATATTATACACATAGCAATATACATACATGCATACACCCATATACCAAATACGTACACGCGTACGTGTACGCGAGGGAAGAAAACTGAACCTGTGTACGTGCACAACGACGACAGGGATGACGATGGTGTCCACGACGAAGACGAAGAAGACGAAGGTGACGACGAAGACGACGACGAAGATGAAGGGTGGCACTAGTGGTGGTGAAAGATGGCACTGGTGGTGGTTCGTGAGCGGGTCACTGGTCTGCTCGAGTTGGAGGTTGAAGAAGGAGTGGTCGAGAAGGAGGAGGCAGGGGGTGATGGTGAATGGAGGGGAGTGCCAGAGTTAATGGTGGTGATGAGTTAAGGGCCAGAGGAGGGAAGAGCAGTGGAGGAGATGCAGGGAAACGGGAAGAGGAGAGCAGAGAGCTCCGGCTGGGGGTCACGGTGGTGATGTTGGTGATGCTGGAGGGAGGAGCGGGGCTGTCGAACGGAGGTACGGGAGAGTTCGGGTTGATGTAATGCCAGAGACTGGAGGCGGTGGAGTTTGGCCGCCGGGGTCGGGCTCGAACGGGGTTGAAACAGTAGCAGCCGGGGTTGAGGGAGTGGCCGGGGGAGAGGGACAGGTCGTCGGAGATGGAGGAGGAGCGGGGTGGGGTGATGGCAGTCGACGGGGATTGGCCGGGTGGTGACCGGCATTAGGGGCCGGCCGGGTGATAGTAATGGTGGAGATGGTTTTCTTTTCCCCTTTTTTTTAAAAGAAGGAGGAGGAGGAGGAGAAGAAGAAGAAGAAGAAGAAGAAATGGAAAAAGAAAGAGGAGGCTACGGTTTGGGTTTGTGAGGAGTGATGAGAGAGAATGTGGGGGTTTTTCCAAGGTTTGGGGATTAGGGCATGCTTGAGAAAGGGTGCATTGAAGAGATATTAAATAGGGGATGTGATGTGGGAATGTGTATGATGCTCCCTTTTTGAATGAATGACCAGGATTGATCATGGAGAAATTATTCATACAAGGAGAGGGGTTGGTTGACTAGTCAAAAACTAGGGCTTCTCCATTTGGTTTGAACCAATAGGGTTTTGACACCTAATGCAACATTTGCAAATGAGCCCCCTTAAATTTAGATATTTGCACAGACACATGAAATAATGAAAAATTGGTGGGCGATTTGGTGTTTGGTGTTTGTAGGGTGAGGGGGTATTGTGTGTTTTGTATGGGATTAATGAATGGGGTATTTGGATTAAATTGGGTTAAAATGGGATTAGTCAAAGTTAGTATCCCCAATTTAATTAGAAATAAATAAAAGTGGTGTTGTAAAATTAATTCAAGGTACATGGGGCTAAAATTAAGTTGGGACACAAGTATCATTTGTGAAGAAGACTCAGAACAGAATATTACCCTAATTTGGGTTGCTCAAAATGGATCAAGATTGTGTCTCCAATTTTGATTGGAACGCACAACGATACAAAGTTGGATTTTATTTAGAATTAAAATAACCGTCCACGACAAATATTATGTGACTAAAATAAAGCACGAGAGAGCATAATTATGAGTTACACAAAAGTCATGAAAGATGTAGGCTTGGTGTCAGTCTTGGACCCTTTAATTGGTCCAGCTAAACGGGTTGAGTTGGCGTCTCAAAATTAATGGCAACGACACAGGTGCGTGACACAAGATTAAATATTAGATTTCGGATACGAGAAGTTGTGCAATTAAATTAGAGCACAAGGATTATGATTTTGAGTAACGAAAAAGTCCAGCGCCTAAGTTGGCATGTCAAGTCTAGAATGCAACAACTTGTTGGAAATTATGGGCTAATGTTGGGCTCCGAATATTGCAACAACGGTAAGGTGTAACAATCACGGTAATTAATTACAACCTCAAATAATTAAATCCTAAATAATATAATTTAAATTTATAACCCTATAATTCGGTCAGGTGTTCATCTAGTGGGCTTCTAGGTCAAGTCTACTAGCTCAAACATTAGAGAACACTATATATAATAGTATGTAAATACACATCTAATGCAATTATTTAAATTAAATACACACAATATTATTAATATATAAAAAGTCAAAAATATCTCTATTTTTAGAATGTGGTAGTGACAATCCTGAGACAAAGCGAAAGAAAGAATCAATATGGCACATGATGTAAGACACTCAAGGAAAGGACAGTTTAGAAGACCAAATATCAAAATCAAAGGAGAATATTTGAATCAAAAGAATTTTCCTAGATGTGATTGAGTATTCTTAGCCTATAGCCTATATCCTATATCCTAAATCAGGCTTGCAGTAGTACAACTAAGTTGTCGCACTACCACGATATCGCACAACTTGTGAACCCTGACCTGCATGGGCCACCACTAAAAATGTGTCACGACCTGCACCCGGTGTAAGGGTAAAAGTCGGGAGCAACACCCAGCCTACGTCGCAGAATCGGCGATAGAACGCTGTTAGGGTAATCTATCTAACAATATAATGAACCACCAACAATAATAATATACTCAATCACAGATCTAAGATGCAACGAGCACGAATCAGATAAAGAATAGAATAGTCACATACAACTCATGAGTCTAAAAAATACATCAATGAGTCTGAAAGAATACTAACAAAGTAAGCTGGAGACAAATCCAGTATAAGAATACTAAGAAGCTACTAAACTCGGGTCATCTGTCTCAGTTGGGATAAGTCCCTCCTGAACCAGGGTCTTTGACTCTAAACCCACAACATCCTGAGGTCCATAATGTGTAGTGTACTATTCCTCAGTGTCATCAGGAAAAAATATATCCAGTCAAGAAAGGAGCATAGTACATCTCTAACAGCGGTTCTAATCAATAATAAAAACTATGTAACAGTAAATAGATGTGAATATACAAGATGCAACAATAGATATAAGAGATACATAATAAGGAAATACTAGAATAAATATAATAATAAACAATATGACAATGAACAAGAATACTAATGTCTAAGTGTGTAAGTACTAGCTTAACATGTGATCGTCTTAGAAACTTGCACAAGAGTATAATGGCCTGGTTGAACATACGTACGGTGTATGATCAACACTCACAAGGAACAAGACATGCACAAGGAGGGTATAATCATATATCTACACTAAAAGACATCCTACCCCTGACTGGTAAAATAGATCCAACCATGGTATGCTATGGCACGGGATTCTCTAGGAAGGTAGCAAATATCCCCGAGAATCAGTGTCTGTACATGCAAAAGATAACAAATGAAACAAGACTTGCACAAGATACACCATATACAAGGAATAACATCTCATGACGAGATTCGGATATACCAATCCGTGTAACCATCCTGTCAAAAACAAAGATATCTACACTAGATGCAATGAACATAGAGGATATCATAAACGAGAAACTATCAGATAATATACTCGCCTGAAGTCTAATGAATAGTCTCACAGATGTTTGACACGGTGCCTCGAAGACCTAGATATGAAATACAACATCAATACAAGATTTCAGAAAGAAATAAGTTAAACTAGTCAACTTCTAGGTCAAAAGTTAAACTAGGTCAACTATAAGTCAACTATGGTCAAACTATGGTTAACTATGTCAAACTATGGTCAACTACCTATTTCTAGGTTGCAAAAGTCTAACACAAAGATATTGGGTTCAAATACTAAAGTCTAGGTCATAAACTATATCTTAGGATACCGTATCTCTGGATACGTAAAATAATAGGTAAAGCACCACAAATACATATCAATAAATATTAATTATATAAAATCCTAAATACAACATTAAATGGATACCTTGGTTTTGAACCAACTTGGTATCACCACACTAACCCATAATATTGATACCCAAACCCAATACCTTGGGTATCCCCAATTACTTTAGTACTTACCTTGGTATCTCAAGGTAATACCCAATACCTTACTTATGCTAACTACCCTTAAATATAATATATGCTACACTAATTATTATATATATAGTATACTAGAATGCAAATAGCAATTAGGAATATATTTACATATATATCAATTACCATATATACATATATCTCTCTCTTTATATATATAAATATCTATATTAAGAAAACTGCCAAACTGTCACTAAAGCCCCGGCCAGCTGTCGCTGAAATCGCTGATACTGCTGATACTCTGCTATTTTAGTGACAGATTCTTGCTGTTGTCGCCAAAGTCGTCGCTATAGCCTCTGATACGGTTGTTGATACTCTGTTATTTTAGTGACAGATTCCTGTTGTTGTCGATATTGCCCCTTTGCTGTTGTCGTTGTTTCTCTTGCTAATGTTGTTGTGCGTTACTGCTGCTGCTGCTGCGACACTTCCTGCTGTCGCTATAGTGGCTATTGTTATTGTTATTGCTATTGTTGCTGCTTCTGCGACACACGCTGCTATCGCTATAGCTCCTGCCCTCTATTACAATATATATATATATATATATATATATATATATATATATATATATATATATATAAACAACATAATATATATATATACAATATGCATATAATACTACTAATAAATATACATACACCCATATATATATATGTACATAATATCTACATAGTAATCTACACCTATATACATAGTAACATATTTATAACAACATACATACGTATACATTAAAATAAATATATACACAATATAAAACATACATTATATAATTATAATAATAACCACAATAAATATCTATTTATTATATACATATCTATATATATACTACAATATATAAATATGCTTACATGTAGAAGAATAGCTACATAACAATAAATACACATATGGTATATATATAGATACATAGATCTAAGACACAAAATATTACATACATATATATATATATATATATATATATATATATATATATATATATATATATATATATATATATATATATATATATATATATAATTACACCTTCCCATGAATAAGAACACAAGAGAATTAGATCTACAATTAAATTGCACACACATGGAACGTATCACCCCGTATCCCACTAGATCTAGGATACGCATGCGATACGAGTCTACCACACATCCAAACATATTCCGAAGGACACGAGCAAGTCATATACATCATTTATGAACAATACGAAGAGTCAAATACAAATCTACATGTCTGTGTCAAAATATGACATGTTCAAAGTCCCGTGTCGGAGAAAAAACCCCAAAATCAACACGTATCACCAAATTATTGGGATACGACCTACACGTACCCAATTATGGACACAACACTATCCCCAAACACAAAAGCTCATGCCAAATTGATCTATAGGACCAATTAACACAAACAAGAAATGTCAATCTCGGAATTCCCCCAAAATTGACACAAAAAATACTATAACTTTCTCAATAGGCCTCCTATGAACACAAAATCAATCCTATGAGTATCCTATGCATATATGTTGATTTTTAATAGTTAAATATCAGATTTAGAACATAAATTAAGGGAAAAAATTGAATTATACCTATTGGGAGATGGATTCCCAATGAAACCTCCAAATGTGATGAAATTGGCCTCTAACTTGTAGATCCTTGCTCCTCTTTATAGATTATTGCTTCCTCCTTCTAGATTCTTGCTCCACTAGCCTCCAATGGTGATTTGGAAAGGAATTGTGATGAAATTTTGTAGGAAAATGAAGTGGAAAAGAAGGAATTTGGTTGAGAGAAATTCTAGATCTAGTTTCCAAATGAAAAGAGGAGAGAAATTTTTCTCCTCTTTAAATATAGGCCGGCCCCCTCTACCCCTTCCTCAAGCTACTATGAATTGTCCAATATACCCCTTCGGGCCTCTCATAAAGAAATAATTAAGGAGGGAAGCTTCTAGTCTAATGGTTTAATTAATTTTAATCCATCTCCTAATCAATGGACTTTCTAATTGGGCTCAAATCTAACAATTAATACATATTGGTCCATGAGTCTAAATTAAACTAGATAGGTCCACTAACACAAGTCCAAAATAAATAACTAACATCCAACAATAATTAAATAATACAACAAATAATTATTTATTATGCACAATATTTAATTAAATATAAAATTACTAAAATACCCTTTCCTAGAAAATATGGTAGTGACACCTCCATCATCTCTCTAAACAGTGAAACCATCGGCGCGGCATCTCCTGAAAATGGAAGTGGTGGAAGTCCCTCCGAAGCAACTGGAGTAGTCTTCGGAACAGGTAGAGGAGAACCGCCGAAGGCAGTCGAGAATCATACGTGAACTGATGCCGTAGGAGGTACAACCCCTGCAGTCTGAGTGGGAGATTGAGAGGTGGCAGACCTCGCATAAACTGCTCCCGATCGATGAGATCTGGTCTTCGGCGACATCCTGGAGATACTACTATAATAAGCGGGATTAGCGACGTTTTTTAGCGACGCCAACAGAAAATGTCGCTAATATAATATATATTAGCGACTCCAGGTAAAAACATTGCTAGACGTCGCTAATTGGCGATATTTAGCGACGTTTAGCGACCGTAATTAAGTTTTTAAAAGATTACTCACTATAAGTTTAATTAAGGTCGCTAAACGTTGTTAATATGTTTTATTTAGCGACGTTTAGCGACGTATTTCTTTTAGGCATTTAGCGACGTCAGTTGGGACGTTAAAGACGTCGCTAACTTAGTGACGTCATTAATGGCGTCACTAAAACGTCGCTAAATTAGTTTTATTTAGGGCTGATTTCCCCTATTTCCTTCGATCTCTCCCTCTCCCTCTCCCAAATTTAAAACCCCCCTCCTTCCGGCTCCTCCTTCCTCCGACTCCCTTCCTCCCTCTGGCAACCCCCCTCCAGCAGCGTCCTCCCCCTTCGGCTCCCCTCCTCCCTCCGGCGTCCCCTTCTCCCTCCCGGCGACCCCCCCTCCGGTCGCTTCCTCCCCCCTCCACCATCAGCTCCTCCTTCCTCCGGCTCCCCTTCTCCCTCCAGCATCCTTCCGCCGGCTCCCCTCCTCGGTGAACTCCTCTCTTTGTCTCCTTTCTCTGTCTCTCTCTCTCTCTCTCTCTCTAGCACGACATGACACAACACGACATGACACACACTAACCCTAACCCTAATTCGAACACACACATACACACACACACGCACGCGGACACACTAACACATGCGGACACTAACCCTAATACTGACACGGACACATGGACACGGACACGGGAATGCTGCTCTTGCTTTTATACAGACACGGACACAACATGTTGCTTGCTGTGCATTGCTGCTACAGTTGCTCTTTTTGCTGCTGCAGTTGCTCCCCTTGCTGCTGCTGTGCAGCCCCTTGTTGCTGCTGCTCTTTACTGCAATGCACAAGAGTGCACTGCGACTCCCTCTTGGCCTGCACAATAATCCCATATCTCATACTCAAATCCTGGCCTGCCCACTACCGTTAGTTGCTACTGGCCTGCACTGATGCACCAAATCCCTAAACTCTATTGGACAGCCTATTATTTACTGATATCTATTTATGACTGATACTTTGGTATCAGTCGAGATATCAATATACTGATACCTCAAGTCGCCTAGAACCAGACACTCAAGCTTATCAGCAATAATACTGTTTACCCCAAATCAGGTTCCATAACCTGTGCATACTGTTGCACATAAATTATGCTCAGCCTACAGGGCCTCCCCCACTGCCCTTACAGTGTTGCAAACCTCTTCTCAATACCCTGCATTTAGGAACACCTACCCTCACACCCAACAGAATGCATCCCTGCATTCAATCCAACAGAAAACGTATTTTACTATAACTTACAGTCCACACTTGTAGTGCACCAATGAGGTACTTCATGATACATTGAGGGGTACTTTATGATACATTATAGTACACCTCTTCAAGCTTCCTCTAGGTCCAATGGGTGCTCTTCCTTCAGTTGATCACTGCCAAATGATGCACTCTGAAAACTGTGATCACACTGTATGTAACAATTTATAGGACACATACTGTCATTTTTGTTGAAGTATCTAGAAATGGATATGAATTACTATATGCGTCATCGTTCATGGATGTACAACTGTCATCCTGATGACATATGCGGTATACGGAATAAATTTATTGAGGTTGTACAGCAGTTCCTGCAGTTCGCCAAGGCGTTCCCTCAGTACATGGACGGTACCAAAATTAAGTATCCGTGTGTGAGATGTTACAACTTGAAATATCATCCAGAAGTGGAAGTCACATATCATTTGTACTTGAAGGGCTTCATGCTGAATTACTATCATTGGACCGCGCACAGAACTTGTATCTCTAGCATCGGAGTCAGAGCCTTATGTGGAGCCGTATATGGATGTCCACGACCACGCTGCTTACGACGACGGATGGGTGAACATGGTTTTTGATGCGGCGGGGCCTAATTTCAATCCGGATAATTATGATGCAGCTGAGGAGGCACCGAATATCGATACTGCAAAGTTTATGGAGTTGCTGGAGAATGCAAGGACTCCACTATATCCTGGTTGTGAGTATCATTCACCGTTGGAGGTGGTTACAAGATTATTGAGCATCAGGTCCAATTTTAATATGTCACAAGAATGCTATAATCGACTGATCGATTTGATTATAGAGATCTTGCCCGAGGGAGCAAAGTTGCCTAAAGACTTATATCGATCTAAGAGGATGGTAAGATCGCTCTGGATGAGATACGAGAAAATTGATGCATGTCGCAATGGGTGCATGTTGTACTACAAAGACGACAAGGATGAAGATGCGTATAGATTCTGTGGTGCTGATCGCTACAAGGGCACTAGTAGAGGAAAGTCTATCGGTGCAAGGAAGTCTACCGATTCGATGCACTACTTGCCTTTGATGCCGTGGCTGCAGAGGTTGTTTATGGTTAAGGAGACTGCAGAAAACATGAGTTGGCACAGGCGGAAACATATCGAAGGATTATTGGATCATCAATCCGATGGAGAAGCATGGAAATACTTTGGTCGAGAGTATCCAGATTTTGCTTCGGATCTGCGTAATGTCAGATTGGGGCTCTTCTCTGACGGTTTTACCCCATTCGGACTTTCGGATTCCCAGTATTCATGTTGGCATGTGATCGTCACTTCGTACAATCTATCGCCTTGGATGTGTATGAAGACTTCGTATATGTTCCTAACCGTTATTATCCCGAGTCCAAACAATCCGAAGAGGAACATCGATGTGTATTTACAGCCTTTGATAGATGAGTTGAATCAGTTATGGGAAGTAGGTGCCAACACGTACGATATTTCTAGAAAGTAGAATTTTGAGATAAGGGCAGTACTTATGTGGACCATCAACGACTTTTTGGCCTATGGAATATTATCGGGATAGAGCACTCATGGTCATCTCACATGTCCGTATTGCATGAACCGTACTAAGGCTTTTTGTTTGAAACACTGAGGCAAACCGTGCTTCTTCGATTGTCATCGATAATTTCTGCCGAAGGATCATCCGTACCGGAGGAACATGAATAATTTTCGTGCGAACATTGTGGAGAAGGCCAATCCACCGCCAAGGTGGCCCGGATACACGATATGGGAAGAGGTAAAAGATTTACCAAGTGCTATCGAAGAGCCTGCTAATGGGTACAAGTGTGATAGATTTGGTCGCACCCATAACTGGACGAAGAGGAGTATATTCTAGGATCTGCCATATTGGAGCACCAATCTGATCAGACATAACCTTGATGTCATGCATATATAGAAGAATATATTTGATAACATAATTAATACTGTAATAGAGGTAAAGGGGAAGACGAAAGATAATCCGAAGGCCAGGTTGGACTTAGAAGAAATATGTAGACGTCATGTGTTGCATTTGATAGAGGAAGGGAATGGAAAGTAAAAGCAACCTAAGTCAGTTTTCTTACTGGAGAAAGAGGATAATGGGAGACTTTGTAGGTGGATTCAGGGTCTAAAGTTTCCAGACGGGTACGTGTAGAACTTGATAAGATGCGTCAACCTCAAGAAGAATAAACTGGCGGGTATGAAGAGCCACGATTGTCACGTATTCATGGAGAGGTTAATTCTGATTGCATTTCAGGAATTTTTATCGCAGGTCATTTGGGATCTATTGACAGAGCTCATCATATTCTTCAGAGATCTTTGTTCTACTAAGTTGCTCGTCGATTGTCTAGAAAAGCAAGAGAAGGACATTGCGGTAATACTATGTAAACTCGAGAAGGTGTTTTCTCCTGGATTCTTCGACTCTATGGAGCATTTGCTAATTCATCTTTCCTATGAGGCACATGTTGGTGGTCCTGTCGGTTATCGGTGGATGTACCCCTTCGAGCAGCATGAATTACCTAAAGAGAAAGGTAAAAAACAAGGCACGGGTTGAGGGCTCTATTTGTGAAGCTTATGTTCTCGAGGAGATTATAAACTTTTGCTCGACGTATTTCAAACCTCATGTTGCTACTAATAGAAAGAAAGCTCTGAGAAACGACGATGGATATCAGGAATCTAATGATGCAATACTCAAAGTATTCAATGCATCCAGAAAGCCTTCGGGGAAAATGAAGAAGAGATATTTGAATGACGACGAGCTAAGGGCTGCTCAGTTGTATATATTACTCAATTGCGACAAGGATAAAGTAGAGAACCTAGAGGGGTAAGTAATTAATACGTCCACGTTTATATCATCTCAATGTAATAGTATAAGCTACTATTATGCTACTAATCAGCAGTTGCATTATTGTTTTTCAGCATATATAATGATGAGTTGAGGTCGGTTAGAACCTACATAACAGACGAAGAAGTAGAACAAGAAATAAGATGCCATTTTCTGCCTTGGTTGAGTGCATATGTAAGGTGCTTGGTAATTACTTTTTATTTTTGTACTTGCAAAACAAATAACTTACTATCGCTACTTTGGTATTTAGGTCGATCGTCTAATAACACCCGAGACTGAATCTATTAGAACTCTATCCAAGGGACCAATTACTGTTGTTAAAATATGGCTAAGTTTCTGTGTGAATGGATTTAGGTTCAAGTCAACAAATGCTCCTATCAGAGACAGCTTTCTGGATCTTGATTCCACGAAAAATAGTTGTTTGTGTATCAAATCTTTGAACTACAAAGACGTCGATCCAGGCAATAATTTCTTTGACATCTTACGAGAGATTGTGTAGTTGATATATAATTATGGCACAAAACCTGCTAATATCGTATTATTCAAGTATGAATGGTTTGTCCGATTCAAGATCAAGGTTAAAAAATTGACAAGCATGACCTTGTGGATATAAACTACAAGCGTAGATATCAAGGCTACGAACCATTTGTCCTATCAAGTCAGGCTCAGCTCGTGTACTTCACAACTTATCCTAGACGAGGGACAGCGAGGTCAGATTGGTGGGCAGTATGCAAGACTAAAGCTAGAAATACCTTTGACATTGATGAAATAGCTTATCAGGAGGACGAGCTACCTCTTGTAACAAATATTGTAGATGTGGACTCAACGGAAGTTACTCATTACACGAGTAATAATATAGAAGATATAGAATTATCCGAAGAGGAAGACGAAGAGAAAGTAGATAAAAGTGAAGACGAGGAGGAAGAGAAAGAGGAGGACGAGGAAGGCGAACAAGATGAATTTTCTGAAGATGATTGAAAATAAAATATTTTGCCTGTAGAATGTAACTATATTTTGACTCTAGAATGTACTATTTTGACGAATATATGTATTATATTTTGACTGTAGAATGTACTATCCATTTAGACTTGTGACACCACTAGTTATTTACTATACAATTCTATGAATGCTATGAGATATGCATAACATTTTGGCTGTAGAATGTACTATATATTTGTGTATTTCTTTATTCATTATATGTTGTTATTAGGTATGACAGGACGACGCGGAGGGTTCGGCAGATCCCGAGGTAGACAGAGTGCTCCTCCGGTACTGTCTACTGTTGGTTCCGGATCATCGTCGCCCAGTACTCCAGTATATCGATCAGTCACATCTCCGACTGCGACGAAGTTACGTGGCATCACTCCTGGGACGAGTAGTTCTAGGCCTGATAGTACTCCCTCGTCCAGCGTTCCTTCTGCTGATGAAACCATGGAGACAGATGAGCATATGAAGGAGGTCGTGCCGACATTATCCCAATATCCGCTAGATCCTCCATGCGCACCTCTAGAGGAGACGAGGATAGAGATTTGGGCCAATGGTACAAAGTAAGTCAATTAGATAGATTAGCATCATATATATCGTGTATTTCTTTATTCATCATATATTGACTTTTTTGATCAAAATAATTATCTCTGTATAGATATCGTCTATCGTCGGTTCAGAGACACCTGGGCCTCTTTCTGAGAAACAACTATGGTAGCCCTTGGATCAACTACTCTGAAGCTCCGGAGGAAAAGAAGGCATTCTGGTTTACGCACTTCAAGGTAAAAGCATATTATATAAATCCTCTAATTTATTCAAATTATATAACTTATCCGTGATGCTCACTTAGTAAATTATTTATTGTAGCAAACGTATTTCTATCCTCCACACCGGGCCGAGTTGATCGAGCGGATATTTTCTGTCGTTGCCGTCAAGCTTATCCGCGATGATCTGGATGACCAGAAGGCTCATGATCGTACTGGAAAACCGATCCAAGGTTGGATCACGCCTGAGAAGTGGACTGCGATGAGGGCTAGATTCGACGATCCGAGGTACAAGAAAAGTTCTAAGAAGGCCAAGGCGGCTAGGCGAAATGCTACAAAGTGGTGTGGTGGCTCGATTCCAATGACGGAACATTTTCGCCGTTTGGTATTTTTTTTATTTAAGATATATTATTTTAATATAAGTACGATAAAATGTATGGTAGTAGGACAAAATGATTAATTTTAGTACTAAATAATATATTTTTAACAGGTACAGAGGGGTGAGGATGCAAACATGGTTACCGTCTTCATGGCCACCCATCGAAAGGACAGAAATCTTATTGATGAGAGGGCCTCGCAGTCCTATGTAAGTATTAATTTACTTTGTGTTAATTTTATTATAACTTAGGCAATTATCGAGTATCCAAAATTTTCTAGGCTGAGTATCTTAGGCTGCGTGAGCGGGCGACTGCTAGTGCACCTACACCTGGAGAGGCTGGTACTTCCTCGCAGCCCGCTCCAGCTCCGTCGGCTGACGAGCTGTGGGTGACCCCCGTTGGTGGTCTCCAGAGGAGTACGTACTACGGTACGGGATCCTATGGCGCCCTGGTTGTGACATAGTCATCTAAGGCCTCCCCGACAAGTGCGCATTCCCCACAGTCCTTGCAATCATCAGCCAGAGTCTAGGAGGCCGTTGACCGTCATATTGTGTCTCTCCGTGACGAGTTGCTGCGAAGGATGGAGGAGCAGCCCCGATTCCAGTCGCAGGCGGATGATCCGACGCTAATCATACGATTTGATATGCTCGACCCCAGCATCACGGAGCTCCGAGAATTGACAAATAATCTTAGAGCCTCGACAGAGCATAGCGTGACGGAGCTGCAGGCATCACAATTATCCATGGACGAAAGACTGACGATGATACAGGATTCAATGGTTCATAGCAGTATGAGGCTGTTATCTACCATAAATTCTTACAACCAGCGACTCGCAGAGTTGGAGCCGATACGTCCTCTTGGTGCGTCTACATCGACATAGACTTCACCGACGTCACTACCTTCTCCATCGACATCGGTATCGATTTTACGTGAGCAGTATGATCTGTTCTTATCCTTCATGCCCGTCGGTGGTCATCCTCTTGCAGATTCGCAGTAGTATGGATATTTGCATGGATATTTATCTTCTTTGTATTATTTAGGATGAGACTCAGTTGTATGGATATATATTTGCTGTATTCTTTACGACAATATTTGTTGGATGTTTTATTTACTTCAATTTTTATTATATTTTTCATATTAAATATATGTTAATTTACCAGTGTTGAGTGTTCAACCCAAGGGGGTCAGCGAACCCAAGAAATTCAACGGAGGGTTGCTCCGGGTCTATTTGTACAAATTGTGAATTAATAAACTGTAGGAATAATAGTTTGGAAATAATTCTGTATCAATTTTTTTTATTTTTTTACTGTATCATTAGCGATATTTTTAGCGACGTTTAGCGACGTTCGTACACGTCACTAAATATGTCGCTAATTTGTATCGTACAACGACAAATGTATACGTCGCTAATGACGTCGCTAAACTTGTCACTAAAAATGTCGCTATACGTCGCAAATTGCTGACATGGCAGTATTGCCGGGTCATAGTAACATTGTTACTTACGTCGCTAATTTGCGACGTACAGCGACAAATGTATATGTCGCTAATTAGCGATGATACGTAGCTAATCTAGCGACGCATTTACGTCTCTAGAAAACGTCGGTATAACAACGTTTGGAGACGTTTTTTCTATCAGCGACTAGCTTAAAGGCGACTTCAGTAAAACGTCGCTAATTACGTCGCTAAAATTATTTAGCGACGTTTATTGATCATTTAGCGACTTTTTTTGCGTCACTAATTTGACTTTTTCTGGTAGTGAGACAGATCGAAACAAAAGAGATCAATTCGACACAAGATAAGATATTATCAAGAAAGGACAACAATATTCAAAGTATTTAGAATGAATCAAAAGTAGCAATTTTAAATCAGATTGGAATTCCTAGTTGTGATTGAGTACCCCACTCACATCCTAGTGTCCTATATCTTATATCTTAACGCAGGCTCGCAGTAGTACAACTAAGCCGTTGTACTACCACAACTTTCCACAAATTGCACAGGTGGACCTATATGGGCCACCACAAAAATGTGTTATGACCCGCACCCGGTGAAGGGGCACGAGTACGTGGGTACGTCCAGCCTACGCCGTAACATCGACGGTATAACGCGGTCTATGTCGACTATACTATCTAATTATCTCACAATAATATATAATCTGCCAAATATCTCTACTCCAAGAAGGAGAGCAATATACTTAATGCAATACAATACTCAATTACAAATCTATAGCACGAGAAGATATCAAAGAAGCCTAACATAACTATGTAGTCTAAATATAACAACAACAAATAGAAACAATATCCAAGTCTCAAATATACGCCGAAAACAAATTCGGTACCAAAATGCCAAAGAAACTAACTATGAAAGACTAGTGATTCTGGCTAGATCTCCCGATAGTCACTTCTAAACTAGTGGATCCACGTCTGCACCATCTATAGGCTGAGGTCCATAATACGTCGGACACCAATCTTCCGGGTCCTCTAAAAATGTTATCCAGTCAGGAATGGAGCGAAGTACAACCTAATAGCATTTCTAATTAATTGACAAAAACTATAAAACAGTAAAATAAAGGATGCTATCTACAATGATAATATAACTAATGATCAAGAATAATGAAGGAACAGTCAAAACTAACAATAAAATATAAATCAATGCGTACAAGAATGAAGGAATGAACTATAATATCCGAAATAGAATAGGGTAATCTATGAACTAAAAATAGAATCTATAATATACTATGTGTTTGATATACTAACTAAATATGTGATCGGCTTGAGAGATTCAATGATTACATTAAGGAGCTAACTCAACCATACGTGAATTGCATAATTAGTTAGTAGCCAATGATTACACTACTAGCCGATAGTTCTTGATCACATATTTAATTTGTATTTTCCCCTGCCCCGACTGATATGATGGATCGAATCATGACACGTTACTAGCCAATGTATCCAATATTTACCCTATAATATTCAATGTTATCCAATACCAACAAGGAGCAGTATTCGATACCATCTCAATAATCAAGGTAACATCTCATGACTGACGATCCAATAACAATACCAATCCATGTACCATCGTGTCAAGAATCATAAGTAATATTTCCAAATACTTGAATTATAGTAGTAATCAAATAATGGAAACTATCAGAGAATGTATTCGCCTGTGGTCCAGAGCAAATGATGCAAATCGGTGTCCGAACTGGTGTCACACAGACCTATATATGGAATATTGCATTAATAAAAGGTTTAAAATAAAAATAAGTTAAACTAGTCAAATTCTAGGTCATAAAGCCATTTCTAAGTCAAAATAGTCAAACTTGGTCAATCTAGTTATTTTTGGGTAGTACGAGTCTATTTCTAGGATATTGGGTCCATATACTATGCAACTAGGCCACACTTGTTATAATAGGATACTAGGAAATCAATAGGATACCGTATTCTAAGATACACAAGTAATTAGATATAAAAATATTATAATATATATATAAACTCAACAATATTTAATATTCCTAACTAAACTAATGCTAAGTGGATACCTTGGCTTTGAACCAATGCGGTATCGCACCACTGAATACACCCATCATGATACTCAAACCCAATTACCTTGAGTATCCATCAATACCTTGAGTATTAACCCAATACCTTGACATTACCTTAGTATCACAAGGTAATGTGAATCTTAACATATAACTAACTATCCAAAACTCTAAATTATAATCTAACATATATTAATTAATACCATACTATAATACTAACTACTAATACATATATACATATATACATATCTCTAACTAGTAACAAGTACATATGTACAACTACTAAGTAACAATATGAATACATATATATATATAATTACATAATACAGTAACTTACTAACTAGAGATACATTAGTATATATTTATATATATCTACTACTAACAATAATTGCATATACCTATAACTATATAACAAGGTAACTAACTTACTAACTTATTAACTAAACCATCAAGGAACTAATGAATAAAATGACAAGTCTAACTACTAATAACAATAGGTAATACATATATATATAACTACTAACTAAACTAACTAACTAGTTAAACTACTAACTAGCTAGGAACTAACTAACTAACTTACTTCTGACTTGCACTTGCTATTGATGGCTTACACTTCATACTGACGCAGCTTGTGCAGTTGCTGCTGCTGCGTTTGCTGCTCAAACCGCTGCTGGTGTAGCTACTCATTGCTACACGCTGCCTACTCTCTGCTTGCTGTTGATGTGCTGCGCTTGCTGCTCAAACTACTGTAAACCCCCTCACCCAAAATTAGGTTTACTTGGCATAAATAGAGAAATTAGGGCTAGTTTGAACCCAATTAGAATTTAGAACACGGTATTTGATTTAACTGTATATTATTTTTATCGTGTAGCGCACCTTACCGTTGCCTCGTTAATTGGAGTAGTACACTAGCCGTTGCCCATCTGCAAATTTCATAACATCGTCCTAGACGTGCCCGCCTACCTTTCTGACCTTGGTGTAATTTATAATCATGCTTTCTTATACGACATTTTAATCGCACAATAAACGTCGCGGACGTTATTTCGTAATTCTAAATAAATCACATCTTTGTACCCATGTTCGTCCCAATCGAAATTGGAGACATAATCTTGACCGTTTTGTATCACCCGAATTTTATTAATATTCTACACTGTATCCTCTACGCCCAGACGCTTGGGTCCGAACTAATTTTATTCCAAGGTACTCCAAATTAATTCTAGAACATCGTGCGCATTCAATTAAATTAATTAAATCTAATTTTTGCCTTTGTACATTTTTCCAATTGTTGGGGGCTATTATGCAAAAACGCATTGAGGTGTCCCCACCGTTGGACAATACGTAAAGAAACCCAATTTTTTCCCTTCACGCAGATTTTCCCGTAAATTTTCGGGATGTGCAACGCGCACACATCGCCCCGTATATTAATTTATCTTTGTATTTAATTAGTGCAAATTCTAGCCCTCCCAACATCCCCATAGCAAGCCCAAGTCCCAAGCCCAAGGAACGTTGACCAAGCCCACTCCTAGGTCAACAAAACCCTAGTTCACATGGCTATAAATACAACTTTTCTTTTTATTATTGGTAAAAACCAAAACCTAAATCACATTTAATAACTCAACCGACCTCTACTGTTCACCTTCTCCCTAGCCATCCCCCCCCCCCCCCGCCGGACCGAACCTTCTCCTCCGCCGTGCCTCTACTTGACCCCCCGAACCCTGCACCCTGCTCCCTCCCCGTCGACCGGGGCAACCTGAACCCCCGCTGCTCAATGCCGCATCCACCCTTCTTCACCTCCTCCTCCGCCTGGGCAAGACTCGGCCAACACAGCCACCACCACCATTGCCATCTCGACGACAGCACTCCGCCACCGCCGTGGTCATCCCCAGCACTCCGTTACCGCCACCATCATCACCCTCCTCCCGTTCTCCTCCAATCCCGCTCACCTGGAGCACGACCCCGCCTCGTCATCCGCCGGAGACTCGACGGCTCAGAGCCTCCTGAACTCCTCCATAGCTAACCCGACTCCACGATGCCGCCCGACCTCATCCCCTCCACGACGCCGGAGCAGCCCCCTCCGACTGAGCACAGGCTTCCCCCTCCTTCGTCGTCCTCTTCACCTCCTTACCCCGCCTAACCGCCGGAACATGGTCACCCAGCGCCGGACCTCAGCCTCTCTTCTCCTCCCTGTCAGGAACTTCACCTCCTCCTCCTTGCTCCTACCTCCCCTTGACTCACCTCCCTGCTCGACCTCTTTGCCGAACTTTCCTGGCCGAGCCTCCCCTCACCTGGCCGGACCACCCCTCCCCTAGCCGAAGTTCAGCCACCACCACCTACATTGTCACCACCACCATCTACATTGTCACCACCACCACTTACATTGTCACCACCACCATTGTAAACACCATCACCATTTCCATCATCCTCTAATCATCATCATCCTTGTCATCACTATTGTCCACGTTATCACCCTCGTCATCCTCGTCATCATCAACCTAGTCACCGTCATCCTCGTTATCGTCATCACCAACATCGACGTTTTAGTCGTCACCATTATCATCATCGTATCATCACCAACACCCATCATCATCATCAACATTACTCCATCCTCAACACCTCATCCTCGTCATCACCATCAGCTACATCATCATCCCTATCATCCTCAACAGTGTCCTCACCATTATCTCGGACCATCAGCATCATCTTTCATTCTCAACACATAAACCCTAACTATTGCCTCGTCATCTTCATTAGCACCATCATCCTCGCTGTCACCATCATAACACATCACCATCTTCATCATCTGTAAGCATCATCATCGCTTCCCTCGTCATCGTCATCCATATCATTATCATCATCGTCGTCATAGTCATCAACTTTAACCCTAATCATAAACCTCGTTATCGTGTTTATCATGGACCGATACTCTTGCCAGACAAACCGCAGCAGTTACCCCCGATTCTCGTACCTGTGCACGCTGACCCCGAAGATCTGTTGGATTTATCTGTGCGACTTTCGGAGCTGGTTATTGGGAGTACACAGCCACTTGCCAGGCAAGTATACTGTCATGCCCCAGTCCCAAAATACCGAGGGACCGGACGCGTGATAATGGCCAGCAGCACACACCGATGGACAAACCCAATTTAATGGATCCATCAGGGCATGCTTAAGCTGTAAAATAACAAGTCTACGACAACATGGCACAACTAATCTCATCCACACAAGATATAAAATATGATCCATAGAGTAAATAAAGAATATAAATCATCAGCTAGTCTCAACCAGGTACTTGGGGGAAATAACCCGATAAATATCTAATACATTGGTTCAATAGAACAGAAAGTAAATGACTGAAATAAATAATAAATACTGAGCACGAAACATGGATGCTCAGGAGAAGTCCTCGGCTAACACCTCATCCTCGGATGGCGGTACAGCTCCTGGATCAACACCTGCTCCAGTCCCGTACACCTCGGGATAGATCTCGTCCTCAAATCCTGGGGACACAATCCATATCCAGGTCCTCAGGGGACATAGCAAGGTACAAGAAAGCTCAAGCCAAAATAAATGCAGTGCAAAAAATAAATAGAGTAAGTAGGGCAAGTAAGTAACCATCTAAGTGAAAATGCAAGTGAGAGCAACACGAGTACTCAGGCTGTGCCACTACAAGCTCTGTGTCGGAGAGCCGGTAGTGGTAATAACCGGTAGTGGGTCTAGCTCTGCTCCGAGAGTCTATGACCTCTCAATAATAGTGGGTGTATATATATATGGAATAGCCTATAGCCTGTGTGTCTCTCCCCACCCAATGTAACCACGCATATCATGACCACAACGTCTCATGTCCATGTCAAGCGGGATCATAGCTAATGCAACCAGTCATACTATATCTAAGCATATAATGTCCATGTCCTGTATCCTATACAGAATCAGCACGAATATCTCGAGAAAATCCTAACTCATGAATAGTGTCAAGTGTCCTGGGTCATAATGTACTTGGTAAGACAAGTACGAGAATATAAAGTGTCACGTATGTCCATCTCTAGATGATAGTACCCAACACTGCGTACAGTGTTGGCACCCGACTGATAATCGAACGCTAAGTACGTCACACGGTCCTAGGTTGAGCATGCACAGAAATATAATAAAGCAAGGAAAATATACATAATAAGACTGCAAAGTTTGGCAAGGTACACTTGCCTGATGTCCGAATACCAACAACTGTCCCTATATCAGTGGATCCGGTAGGTACTACTCCAAAAGCTGTAACAAACATCACCAATAGTCTCAGAAGGTGTCAAACTGCTAGGAACGCCTGTCCTTACGTCCAATTTGGACACGGGCAAAAAGATCATTTTCGGGCCAAAGCGGGGTCCACACGTGGGCTACTTTGCACCGAAAAGCGTGTCAGGGTCAAAGGTCTCCAAATTCTGCAAACTCAGTGTCTACAAGTTAGGAACGATGATACGAACCCAACGGAACTTCCAGAATTGGATTTCGATGAGCCGTTCACAAAATCGCCCTCGAGTGGAGCCGGTGGGGCCCACGATACGCGATTTTGTCAACGTTCTCAGAATCGAACCAAACTTGGCTCACAGGACCAGTGTATTGCTACGGATCCGATGGTGCAAGTTTCGTCTCGATCCGACATGTGTACACAAAGTTGTAGCGTATTTCAGAATCGACGGATACGGAGCGTTGTCGGCGGATACGCGTTGATTTCGGTGTGCACGCACATCCGAATTAACTTCTGCAAAATCCTACACGACCGTATCAACGTCGCGCACAGTTCGGTAAAGACCGCGTGCGACCAAGTCATCCCGTTTGGCGGGGCGCACTCAATTCCGGGGTGAAACGGGGCGTTATTTTTTCCTGTTTTGGATCGCGATATACGATCACTACAGGACGCGATGCACCGAGCGAGTTGCACGGGCACCGAGAGGGTTATACAGTCTACGCATAGCAATTGCCAGAATCAAAATCGAAGTTACAAGGTGGAAGGAAACGGTACCTGAATAGAGCCCCGTGAGTTCTGAATTCTGCGTGTCCGTGAGCACCGTTCGCGTCTTGATTGAGAGTTTCCGCGTCCTCGTGTCCGTTGTGAGTCAGAACTAGGACTCTGACTGCGGAGGGCTCACAGGGGGTCAGCCTCGAGGTCGGCTAGGGCTTCGCGATGGTTGGCTAGGCGAGCGGCGGGGAGGACCTCGCGGCTGCTGCAGCGAGGATCGAGACGTGTTGGTCGAGCAGTCGGCTCGAGCGGCGACGTCGAAGGGTTCAGGGTCGGGATGGTCCGGCGGCCTGGCGACGGGGTGGGGGAAGTCGGTCTCGGTGCCGATCTGAGATAGAGTCGACCGAGGCGCTGCTGTCGAGTTCGGTCGTCGACGGCTGAGCACCCGAGGGGAGCGGCGGCAGCGCTGGGTCGGTCGGCTAGGCGACGGGGGCGATCGGCTCTGAGGGTTCTCGTGGCGGCGGCCTGCCTGGCACGAACGCCGAGGCTCTAAATAGGGGAACAGCAGCCCTCGGCTGCTAGGGTTCTGCTCGGGTTTGGGTTTCCGGACCCGACCCGATATCGATTTAGTTCAAGCTCGATTTGGGGCGGGGTTTGGTTCGGTTTATCAAACCAATCGTTTTATAGGCTTTAATCGCGACTCAGAAGTCCAAATAATTCCCCAAAAAATACCACCTGTTCGGCTTTCCATTGTGCATCATAATATATTATTTCTATAATATTTTAACACCCTTTGGCCGTACTTACAAGAATTTAAATCAAAATCATCTTCGCTATAAAATCCGAGAAAATACCAAAAATTCGGAATAACTTTTTTTTTAATTATTCTAAAAATTCAGGGTGTTTACAATCTTCCCTCCTTAAAAGGATTGTGTCCTCGCAATCAAAGAATAAGCTATCAAAAGAATGATTTATGGAATTACAAGGTTGCTTAGCTTACAACTGTCTCCTCAAACAGGTGGGGGTAACGCTGGCGCATACCATCTTCTCGTTCCCAAGTCGATTCTCCAGGGGATTGATGTTTCTAAGCTACTCTGACCAGTCTGATTGTCTATCCTCGTAATGTCTTCTCACTGACGTCGAGAATGCCAACCGGTTGTTCTTCATATCTCAAGCTTGGGCCCACTGCGATCTTTGAATGATCGACTACGTGATTGGGGTCGGTCACGTAGCTGCGCAGCTGTGAGACGTGGAATACGTCATGCACTCCCTCTAAGGATGGTGGTAATGCAAGACGATACGCCACCTCACCAACGCGCTCTAGAATGTCAAAGGGCCCGATATACCTTGGGCTCAACTTGCCTCTGCTCCCGAATCTGATAGTACCCCGAGTGGGCGAAATCCTCAAGAACACGTGATCTCCTTCTTTAAACTCCAGGGGACGTCTGTGCGTATCTGCCCAATGCTTCTGTCTGTCTTGAGCTGCTCGTAGATGATTCTGAATCTGTTTCACCTTTTCTACTGTCTGAGTTACCAATTCTGGTCCCAGTATTTGACGTTCACCCACGTCATTCCAACATATAGGCGATCTGCATTTTCTCCCGTATAAAGCTTCAAATGGCACCATATGAATGCTGGCCTGATAACTGTTGTTGTAGGAGAACTCTACTAAGTGCAAATGGTCTTCCCAAGATCCTCCGAAGTCTAACATACATGATCGCAACATGTCCTCCAATATCTGAATGGTGCGCTCTGATTGGCAATCTGTCTGTGGGTGATAAGCCGTGCTGAATTTGAGTCTGGTGCCCAGACTTTCTTGCATGCTTCTCCAGAAATGAGATGTAAATCTCGAGTCTCGATCCGATACAATACTGACCGGCACTCCATGTAATTTGACGATTTGTCGCATGTACATGTCGGCTAGTACCTTTGTGGACTGTCCCACTCTAAATGGCAAGAAGTGTGCCGAATTAGTGAGTCTATCCACTATCACCCATACTGCATCTTTTCCGCTGGGGCTCCTCGGAAATCCTGTGACAAAATCCATTGTGATGTGCTCCCACTTCCATTCCGGTATAGGAAGCGGCTGTAACATACCCGCAGTCCTCTCATGTTCGGCCTTTACTTGTTGGCAGACTAAGCATTTGGCCACAAATCTTGCAATCTCCCTTTTTATTCCGTGCCACCAGTAATACTGTCTCAAGTCTCGGTACATCTTGGTTCCTCCTGGGTGAACAGAGTACATAGAGCTATGTGCTTCCGCCATTAACTCCTGTCTCAATTCTCCATTTGGAACATACAGGCGATTTCTGAACCTCAATGTCCCGTCTTCGTGAATGCGGAGTCCCGTCTGCATGCCCGCTTCTGTCCTCTCTTTGAGTCTTCTGAATCTAGCATCGGTGGGCAATGCCTCTTTAATCTTCTCCACGAGTGATGACTGAATCTCAAGATTAGCCATCAAGCCATTCTGTCCCGATAACATAACCTCTATCTGAAGCCCCTTTAGATCCTTTAACAACTCGGCCTGCATCGTCAAGAGATAAGCCGTAGGCTTTCTGCTGAGCGCATCTGCAACAACATTTGCCTTTCCCGGATGATACTGCAGATCGATGTCAAAATCTACCATCAATTCAAGCCACCATCTCTGCCTCATGTTAAGCTCCTTCTGAGTATATACATACTTCAGACTCTTGTGATCTGTAAAGATGTCTACTTTCTCCCTATAAAGGTAGTGCCTCCAAATCTTCAATGCAAAAATAACTGCTGCTAACTCCAGATCATAGGTTGGGTAGTTCTTCTCGTGGACCTTCAACTGTCTCGACGCATAAGCAATAACTTTGCCATGTTGCATCAAAACACATTCTAGTCCACTGCCTGATGCATCACTGTAAACAACAAAACCTCCTGACCCTGAAGGAAGAGTCAACACAGGTGCTGTTGTTAATCTTTTCTTCAATTCTTCGAAGGCCTTCTGGCAGTCTTTCGTCCATATAAACTCATGGTCTTTACGTGTCAGCTTCGTCATCGGTTCTGCAATCCTCAAAAAATTTTCTATAAATCTTCGATAATATCCTGCGAGTCCGAGAAAACTTCTCACCTCTGCAACTGATGTGGGTGTAGGCCAAGTCTCTATCGCCGCAACTTTCTCTGGATCCACAAAAAGTCCTTCTCCTGATATGATATGTCCCAAGAAAGGTACTTTGTCCATACAGAACTCACACTTACTAAGCTTGGCATATAACTTCTCATGTCTCAAGGTCTCTAACACGATTCTGAGATGCTCCTTATGCTCTTCATGGTTCTTGGAATATATGAGAATGTCGTCAATGAATACAACTACAAATTTATCCAAGAACCGATGAAAGACTCTGTTCATCAAACTCATAAACACTGTTGGCGCGTTGGTTAAACCAAACGGCATCACCAAGAACTCATAATGCCTATACTTCGTCCTGAAAGCTGTCTTCGGGATGTCTTCCTTCCTTACTTTGATCTGATGATAGCCGGATCGAAGGTCAATCTTCGAAAATACCCTTGCACCACTCAACTGATCGAATAGATCATCAATGCGTGGTAAGGGATACCTGTTCTTGATAGTCACAGCATTCAACGCCCTGTAGTCAATGCATAATCGCACTAATCCATCCTTCTTTGGCACAAATAATATGGGTGCTCCCCAAGGTAAAACACTGGGTCGAATAAAACCCTTCTCCAGAAGATCATCAACCTGTGCTTTCAACTCCACTAACTCCTTGGGTGCTAGCCGATAAACTGAGGAAGTGATCGGCTCTGCTCCTGGGGTTAAGTCTATTGTGAATTCTATTTCCCGATCAGGCGGTAAACCTGGAAGATCATCGGGAAATACATCCACAAATTCTGAGATGACTCTTGGGTAACCTGTCTCGCCTTCTACAGTTAGTACTCTAAGGGTAGGCTGAACTCCTTGCTCTACTGCTCCTCGAAGAAACTCGAATTCTGGATGTCCAGGCGGTCTAAATATAACCCGTCCGAATTGGCAATCAAGAGTCGCATGGTACTGACTTAACCAGTCCATACCAAGTACGACATCATAGTCAGGCATAGAAAAGATCAGAAATTGACCTTGCATTTCTCGGCCATAAACTACTACTAAACATGATCTGTAGACGTCACTAACTGGAATAATTCCACCTTCCGTAAGAATCCTCTTCATCTTCGGGAGGGGTGTAGTAGCTACTCTATGGGTGGTAACAAAGCTAGCTGCTATAAATGAATGCGATGCTCCAGAATCAAATAATGCTACAGCTGGTAATGAAGCTACTAAAATAGTACCTGCGATGACTTCGCCTGCAGTAGCTTCCTGCTCAACAGCTAATGTGAATGCCTGGCCTCTACCCTGAGCTGGTCCTCTCTGCTGCTGCTGCTGTTGCTGAAATAGGGCTGCCTGCGGTGCTAGTGGTGGTCTCTGCTGGTAGCCTCCTGTAGCTGGTGGTCTGACTCCTCCAGCTCCTGTCTGCTGTGCTCCCACTGCTCCTGTAGCTGGTCGTGGGGCAGGTAAAGCTAGTCTCTGTGCTCCGTCTCTGCGTTCAGAACAGTCCCTAGAAAAGTGCTGGTTGGATCCGCAGCTCAGACATAGTCCTAACTTACGTCTGCATTCCTTCTCAATGTGTCCTACTTTGCCGCAGTGGTGACAAGTAGGAAGAGGTCTGTCCCTGTGTGCTGCTCTCTCCGGTATACTCCTCTGGAATCTTTTCGCAGAATCTCCTGGTGCTGTCTTGGATGGTGCGGAGGAGTTTGGCCTCTTCAGATTCGATTCCCTTCTAGTGACGCGCTCCATGCGTCGTGCTGCTGCAAGGACATCGGTATAAGTTGTAGGTGCGACTGAGCCAATCAATCTCTGTAGCTCGAACTTCAGTCCGTCAAAGAACTTTTTGGCTTTCTCTTCCTCTGTCGAGATCAATATTGGAGCGAAGCGACTTAGGCGTATAAACTCCGCGTTGTATTCCTCCACTGTCATACTGCCTTGGATGAGGCGATTGAACTTGTCTTTGAGCTCTGATCGTGCAACTGCCGGAATGTACATCTCTTGGAAGAGTCTGGAGAACTCTTCCCAAGTGACTCAGTCCTGTCCGAGCCTCCTCTCTTCTGCTAGCCACCAGTGATGCGCATTATCAGTTAACTGCATTCTGACTGCAGTCATCCACTTCTCTCTCGGAAGTTCAGCGGCTTCCAACTGATGCTGGATGTTAGTGAGCCATTCATGAACTTCTGTCGGCCCTTCTTTGCCAGAAAATGTACGAGGCTTGAGATGACGGAAATCAGTGATAGATCCCGTCGCTGTTCGCCTCGTTGGTGGATTTGCCTGCTCCAATGCGGATACCAGGCTGGTCCTCAGATACTCTGCCTCCTGGCGATGGGCCCCTTGCTGAATCTGCTGCTGGGCCTGCATCATGGCATACATTATCTGGAACATCTGTTGCCCGTCCATGGCTTGTCCGGGCGAGAAAACTGGCATCTGGGGAGTGAACTGTGGTAGAGGTGGGATGTCATCTCTCCGGAACCTTGGATTAGGCCGGCCGGTCTGATCGCTCTGCGATGCTTGTCCTCCATCCCCTGGGGTTACTCCGTCTGTATATGTAACCACAGCATCGTGAAGCGTATCCAAAGGAATCTTGTCTCTGTTCTTAGGATCCATTACTCTGCAATCAAAAGATAAACTGTAAGAACGCTCAGAGGAATCAAAAAGGATGCAAATCAAGTGACAATTTCGAGTTCGGTATAGAGTTCAATAATGGGTTATTTAATGGATGAGATCCTATAACTTATCATATTCTTAGGGCAGGCTGGTTCAGTTCCTAAGTTGAAACCGAACAATTTAGTCGTTGAACCTGCATGGGCCACCACAAAAACCATGTCACGCCCCAGTCCCAAAATACCGAGGGACCGGACGCGTGATAATGGCCAGCAGCACACACCGATGGACAAACCCAATTTAATGGATCCATCAGGGCATGCTTAAGCTATAAAATAACAAGTCTATAACAACATGGCACAACTAATCTCATCCACACAAGATATGAAATATGATCCACAGAGTAAATAAAGAATGTAAATCATCAGCTAGTCTCAACCAGGTACTTCGGGGAAATAACCCGATAAATATCTAATACATTGGTTCAACAGAACAGAAAGTAAATGACTGAAATAAATAATAAATACTGAGCACGAAACATGGATGCTCAGGAGAAGTCCTCGGCTAACACCTCATCCTCGAATGGCGGTACAGCTCCTGGATCAACACCTGCTCCAGTCCCGTACACCTCGGGATAGATCTCGTCCTCAAATCCTGGGGACACAATCCATATCCAGGTCCTCAGGGGACATAGCAAGGTACAAGAAAGCTCAAGCCAAAATAAATGCAGTGCAGAAAATAAATAGAGTAAGTAGGGCAAGTAAGTAACCATCTAAGTGAAAATGCAAGTGAGAGCAACACGAGTACTCAGGTGCCACTACAAGCTCTGTGTCGGGGAGCCGGTAGTGGTAATAACCGGTAGTGGGTCTAGCTCTGCTCCGAGAGTCTACGACCTCTCAATATTAGTGGGTGTATATATATATGGAACAGCCTGTAGCCTGTGTGTCTCTCCCCATCCAATGTAACCACGCATATCATGACCACAACGTCTCATATCCATGTCAAGCGGGATCATAGCTAATACAACCAGTCATACTATATCTAAGCATATAATGTCCATGTCCTGTATCCTATACAGAATTACCATGAATATCTTAGGAAAATCCTGTTTCATGAATAGTATCAAGTGTCCTGGGTCATAATGTACTTGGTAAGACAAGTACGAGAATATAAAGTGTCACGTATGTCCATCTCTAGATGACAGTACCCAACACTGCGTACAGTGTTGGCACCCGACTGATAATCGAACGCTAAGTACGTCACACGGTCCTAGGTTGAGCATGCACAGAAATATAATAAAGCAAGTGAAATATAAATAATAAGACTGCAAAGTTTGGCAAGGTACACTTGCCTGATGTTCGAATACCAACAACTGTCCCTGTATCAGGGGATCCGGTAGGTACTACTCCAAAAGCTGTAACAAATATCACCAATAGTCTCAGAAGGTGTCAAATTGCTAGGAACGCATGTCCTTACGTCCAATTTGGACACAGGGGCAAAAAGGTCATTTTCGGGCCAAAGCGGGGTCCACACGTGGGCTACTTTGCACCAAAAAGCGTGTCAGGGTCAAAGGTCTACAGATTCTGCAAACTCAGTGTCTACAAGTTAGGAATGATGATACGAACCCAACGGAACTTCCAGAATTGGATTCCGATGAGCCGTTCACAAAATCGCCCGTCGAGTGGAGCCGGTGGGGCCCACGATACCCAATTTTGTCAACGTTCTCAGAAAATAACCAAACTTGGCTCACAGGACCAGCATATTGCTACGGATCCGAAGGCGCAAGTTTCGTCTCGATCCGACGTGTGTACACAAAGTTACAGCGTATTTCAGAATCGACGGATACGGGGCGTTGTCGGCGGATACGCGTTGATTCCGGTGTGCACGCACGTCCGCTGCGAAATCCCACACGACCGTATCAACGTCGTGCACAGTTCGGTAAAGACCGTGTGCGACCAAGTCGTCCCGTTTGGCGGGGCGCACTCAATTCCGGGGTGAAACGGGGCGTTTTTTCCTATTTTGGATCGCGGTGTATGATCACTACAAGACGCGATGCACCGAGTGAGTTACACGGGCACCGAGAGGGTTATACAGTCTACGCATAGCAATTGCCGGAATCAAAATCGAAGTTACGAGGTGGAAGAAAACAGTACCTGAACAGAGCCCCGTGAGTTCTGAATTCTGCGTGTCCGTGAGCACCGTTCGCGTCTTGATTGAGAGTTTCCGCGTCCTCGTGTCCGTTGTGAGTCAGAACTAGGGCTCTGACTGCGGAGGGCCTCGCAGGGGGTCAGCCTCGAGGTCGGCTAGGGCTTCGCGGTGGTTGGCGAGGCGAGCGACGGGGAGGACCTCGCGGCTGCTGCAGCGAGGATCGAGACGTGTTGGTCGAGCAGTCGGCACGAGCGGCGACGTCGAAGGGTTCAGGGTCGGGATAGTCCGGCGGCCTGGCGACGGGGTGGGGGAAGTCGGTCTCGGTGCCGATCTGAGACAGAGTCGACCGAGGCGCTGCTGTCGAGTTCGGTCGTCGACGGCTGAGAACCCGCGGGGAGCGGCGGCAGCGTTGGGTCGGTCGGCTAGGCGACGGGGGCGATCGGTTCTGAGGGTTCTCGTGGCGGCGGCCTGCCTGGCACGAATGTCGAGGCTCTAAATAGGGGAACATCAGCCCTCGACTGCTAGGGTTCTGCTCGGGTTTGGGTTTCCGGACCTGACCCGATATCTATTTGGTTCAAGCTCGGTTTGGGGCGGGGTTTGGTTCGGTTTATCAAACCAATCGTTTTATAGGCTTTAAACGCGACTCAGAAGTCCAAATAATTCCCCGAAAAATACCACCTGTCCGGCTTTTCATTGTGCATCATAATATATTATTTCCATAATATTTTAACACCCTTTGGCCATACTTATAAGAATTTAAATCAAAATCATCTTCGCTATAAAATTCGAGAAAATACCAAAAATTCGGAATAACTTTTCTTTTTTTAAATTATTCTAAAAATTCAGGGTGTTTACATATACCTTGCCTCTGTTGTACTATTTAAATTCCATATTACTATTTATATATTTATATTATATAACTGTGCGCGTCCGAGAGAGACTCGGGTGCAGTCAACGGATGCGTTGACGTTAGCACATGTGTCTGACATAGTGTCTAGTGGACCCACCTAAAGTTGTGGAGTTATTGGTATGACTTCCTAGGCCTTGACACATCTCTTACACGTGTTGTGAGTCTCATGTAGGGCACGGTCCTGCGTATGTGGTTGGCCACCTGTGCGTGTAGGCGTGCGACGGATAGGGTATAACTGCTAATAGTGATGCATGTTAGAAGACTTAGCAGTTATTGATAGGCGGAGCATAGACTAGCGTGGTACGATGGCCCAATCCTTGTCCTTGTTCGGTTGTGAGGTTGGGCTACTATTCTAGTGATAGACTATGAGCCAGGGTTACGACGCTGAGGCGTAGTAGCTGACACGTGTTATGGATACAACATGCTTAGATCATTGGGCGGGGAGGACGACTAGTAGGCATATGGGACACCCCACTCCTTTACACTGGCACCACACTAGACGGAGTGATACGGACGTATATATATATTACTGATACCACGTTCTGTAGAGCGTTGGACGTTACTGTATTCCTACGCCCGTGTTATAGGGGGCATGTGTGGCATATACTAGCCGGTTGTCATGACTGGTGAATTACGTCAGCATATGTCTAGCCTACACCTTCCCATATACTCAAAGTTGTCCTCAAGTTGCATTTCACTTAGATGGTTAGGTCACCCTGGAGTTTTTACAGTATTTACTTTATGGCATATTTTTTTGTATCTTGTTATGTCCCTCTGAGTACCTGAACCATTTTCAGGTGTATTGTTCATGAGTGTTTGCAAGAGCGCAGATCCGGACTGGTTACCTATACTTTGAGCATGTCCTCTCTTTGAGTCTCAGTAGTTGGTAGTTTTTGTACTTATATTATATTTATCCTGTTTATTCTATATCCTAGCTCGGCAGTGGATTTGTTTCCATCTGACTGTCATCTTTAGATACTTTTCATAGAGATCTAGTTTCATTACTGTGGGTCATTTAATTATGTTGATTCTTTGGATGAGATCTAGATTATACCATGTGACTTGTGATGGATTTATACCACTTGTGGATATTGTTATTCATATTACAGCGTACGTGTTTTATGGTTTCCATATATTGGAGCACCATATTCATACGGCTGGCATGTGCACGTGTTCTAGTCATACGTATTTTGGGACTGTGGCGTGACATATTTTTGTGGTGGCCCATGCAGGTCAGAGCATATTATCTCGATTACGTTACTGTACCGAGCAAGCCTACAAATAGGATTAGAGTATAGGATCTCATCCACAACTGACTATGACTCATCTTCTTCCAATCTATTCTATTTGAACGAATGCATCCTGCTTGATTCATGTGCATCCCTGATAGTTCCTTGAGTGTAGCCTTCTCCTAGAAAATAGAAGTCCCTGTTGTTAGATAATAAGTAGGGTAACCTTCCTAGTAAGAGTAACTAGAACCCTGACACGTCACTAAGTTAGAATGCTTATTGAACCCTAGCGTCCATTATCTATAGAATGGCTTACCATTATTCCTTGATGTAATTAAGAATGACTTAAGTGTAGTATAGGCACTACTAGAGCTAGTTAGAGATTTGACCCTAATATTGACCCTAGTATTGAGGAACCAATAGGAAATCCGAGATCGAATGTAGGGACTGAACCTAATTTGCATAGTGAGATAGTGTTAGGATATAGATCCTTGTCTTGATATTAGCAGACAGTACCCTAGGAAGCCGAGAGGAATGAATATGGAAATTCCTCAATCATACCTTGAGCACAGAGATTAGCATATTACCTTCCCCTTAAGAAATCATAATCTTATCTAAAGTCTTCCTATTTTTGATTTTATATCTTGTTCCTCTAAAACCTTAGCGTTCACTAATTACGTGACGATTAAAGTCTGATTCTTCTTTTCTCCATCTTTTAACTCGTGCCACATAAACTCTTATGACTGTAGGCCAAGTGATCTTATTCTATGTTAGGATATATAGTTTACTAAGATGATAATTGTAATCTCGAACCTTGAATTCTGTGCTTGGTAGCTAGGACTTGATAGTTTTAAGTTATTCTGGTAGATTACAATTTGATGATTACCCTTAGTTTTTACCACGTAATTCGTATCCATAACCCAATATAGATATATTCTCCTTTCACTTAAGAACCAGTAGCTCTCCCATTCTTATCATTGACACTTGTATTCTATGAACACTATGATTAAGATTTAAGATGACTGTGACCTACATGATACAATAGGAGACCCAATTGAGTACTAAGATCCGTTCCTCGTATAGCCCAATAAGAATTGTACTTTATTTACCAGAACTTTATTAAATTGTAGAACCCCCTTAAGACTATCATAGTATTAGATAATTATTTTAAGTTGGGTAGTATGCCTCACAACCTAGTGACACATAGTCCTCTTGACATAATTATTGTAGTATAATTGAATGACAGTAACTATATGCTTGCATAAGACAATAGTATTTATTCTGATGGTAGAACTTAGAGGCCCATACCCCTATTTTTGTCGACTAGCAGTTTAGACAAGGTGTTAGTGCTACAACTGTAGGGATTATAGAATATTAATTTTATATCTTGTTTGGTTT
This sequence comes from Iris macrosiphon, assembly GCA_036927795.1. Lineage (NCBI taxonomy): Eukaryota > Viridiplantae > Streptophyta > Magnoliopsida > Asparagales > Iridaceae > Iris > Iris macrosiphon. The sequence continues at coordinate 388,749 of JAYESA010000154.1, forward strand.
TGTGAACTTAAATTATTTTATAATTTCTCTCATCATAATCTAGCGTGCTTATACTTTTGTACTACCTCGACTTATGCTGCTGTTACAGCCTAGTTTTGCAAGCTCAGTCTTCTATCGAGCTTGTTCATGACATATGTATTATTGGACGCGTACAATAATATATTTCAGAATCAGTGTACTATGGTCTGATCAACCATAGTGCGCTTGGTTCGCCCTTAGGATAACTACTTTACGTGGATTGAGATATATAGTGATTAGTAGACGAATGTACTTGCCCTCTAGATATGTCTGAGCATATCGTATCCGTTACATGACTGTACCGATGTGAGCATGTGAATAGGAATTACACAAAATAGGATTTCAATCCACAACTGCCCTGACAATTCCTATTGAATTCTTTAAACGCCTTGATCCCCATACTCCTAATCTATTACCTCCTCCTTGAACTCCTTATTATTGTTTTTCGTCTTCTCTTATTTCGGAAAGACGAAACCTCGTGCTTAGCATAAGTTGATACACAAATAGTATTAGATATATCCTATAGGCCAAGTTACCTTATTTGATAATTATTTTATAACCAAGGGCATATCACATGTAATATATTTGGCGTTAAAATTTTGAGGAATGAGTAACATGATTAATTAAAATTGAAGAATAAATTTTGGAAGAGCCTTATGTGATTGATGGGTAAACTCTAAGTTGGGTAGCAGTTGTATTATCAGCTTGAGAAGAATTTCTTTAGATTGTGATCGAGCAAAATCTGATTAAAAGGATCAAGTCATTTTAAAATTTTAAAATTTTGGACGAATAAGTAAGATGATGAGGATCAATGAATTTCAAATTTTCAGCACGTGATTTGAATTTTGAGAATTGGGGACTGAATCATCGATCTAAATCTCGAGGAAAATAAAATAGAACTATAAATATGAACTTGGTCGAACTGAATTCCAAATGCGATGATTTGAATTAAGAATTAAATTTTGAGTGTTGGATCACCTATTAGAAATATTGAGGATGTAAATTGAAAGTGAAATCGGAAGAGTATGGAATTCATAAGTTGAAAATAAAAATAATATTTGATTATAATTGCTTCTAGAGGATATTATGATAGTTGAGATTGCGAGATAAATTTTGAATCGGGGTGTCATATAATTTTGAATTAGATTGGATGGGAATTAATTAATTGGAAAATCGAGAAGATAGTGTAATATGTTGAAGTTGATCTAAACAATGGTTAATCAAATTTAAAGGTAATTGCGATGGAGTTGAAATAAATCTTAAAATTTTGGAAGAGATCATGATTGACTTGCCTGATGTACACATGTGAAGGAATTAAACCAAATTATGCCCTATTTTAATTTCGAGGACAAAATTATTTTTAAGTTGGGTAGATTGTAAACTCCCTCACCCAAAATTAGGTTTACTTGGCATAAATAGAGAAATTAGGGCTAGTTTGAACCAATTAGAATTTAAAACACGGTATTTGATTTAACTGTACATTATTTTTATCGTGTAGCGCACCTTACCGTTGCCTCGTTAATTGGAGTAGTACACTAGTGTTGCCCATCTGCAAATTTCACAACATCGTCCTAGACGTGCCCGCCTACCTTTCTGACCTTGGTGTAATTTATAATCATGCTTTCTGGTGCGATATTTTAATCGCACAATAAACATCGCGGACGTTATTTCATAATTCTAAATAAATCACATCTTTGTACCCATGTACGTCCTAATTAAAATTGGAGACATAATCTTGACCATTTTGTATCACCCGAATTTTATTAATATTCTACACTGTATCCTCTACGCCCAGACGCTTGTGTCCGACCTAATTTTATTCCCAGGTACTCCAAATTACTTCCAGAACATCGTGCGCATTCAATTAAATTAATTAAATCTAATTTATGCCTTTGTGCATTTTTCTAATTATTGGAGGCTATTATGCAAAAACGCATTGAGGTGTCCCCACCGTTGGACAATACGTGAAGAAACCCAATTTTTTCCCTTCACGCAGATTTTTCCGTAATTTTCCGGGATGTGCAACGCGCACACATCGCCCCGTATATTAATTTACCCTTGTATTTAATTAATACAAATTTTAGCCCTCCCAACATCCCCATAGCAAGCCCAAGGCCCAAGCCCAAGGAGCATTGACCAAGCCCACTCCTAGGTCAAACAAACCCTAGTTCATATGGCTATAAATACAACTTTTCTTTTTATTATTGGTAAAAACCAAAACCTAAATCACATTTAATAACTCAGCCGACCTCTACTGTTCACCTTCTCCCTAGCCATCCCCCCCCCCCCCCGCCGGACCGAACCGAACCTTCTCCTCCACCGTGCCTCCGCCTGACCCCCCGAACCCTGCACCCTTCTCCCTCCCCATCGACCGGGGCAACCTGAACCGCCGCTACTCAATGCCGCAGCCACCCTTCTTCACCTCCTCCTCCGCCTGGGCAAGACTCGGCCAACACAGCCACCACCACCATTGCCATCTCGACGACAGCACTCCGCCACCGCCATGGTCATCCCCAGCACTCCGTTACCGCTGCCATCGTCACCCTCCTCCCGTTCTCCTCCAGTCCCGCCCACCTGGAGCACGACCCCGCCTTGTCCTCCGCCTGAGACTCGACAGCTCAGAGCCGCCTGAACTCCTCCATGGCTAACCCAACTCCACGATGCCGCCCGACCTCATCCCCTCCACGACGCCGGAGCAGCCCCCTCCGCCGGAGACTAGACGGCTCAGAGCCACCTGAACTCCTCCATGGCTAACCCGACTCCACGATGCCGCCCGACCTCATCCCCTCCACGACGCCAGAGCAGCCCCCTCCGGCTGAGCATAGGCTTCCCCCTCCTTCGTCGTCCTCTTCACCTCCTTCCCCCGCCTAACCGTCGGAACATGGTCACCCAGCGCCGGACCTCAGCCTCTCTTCTCCTCCCTGTCAGGAACTTCACCTCCTCCTCCTTGCTCCTGCCTCCCCTTGACTCACCTCCCTGCTCGACCTCTTTGCCGAACTTTCCTGGCCGAGCCTCCCCTCACCTGGCCGGACCACCCCTCCCCTGGCCGGAGTTCAGCCACCACCACCTATATTGTCACCACCACCATCTACATTGTCACCACCACCATTGTAAACACCATCACCATTTCCATCATCCTCTCATCATCATCGTCATATTCATCACCAATGTCCACGTCATCACCCTCGTCGTCCTCGTCATTATCAACCTAGTCACCGTCATCCTCGTTAACGTCATCACCAACATCGACGTTTTAGTCGTCACCATTATCATCATCGTATCATCACCAACACCCATCATCATCATCAACATTACTCCATCCTCAATACCTCATCCTCGTCATCACCATTAGCTACATCATCATCCCTATCATCCTCAACCGTGTCCTCACCATTATCTCGGACCATCAGCATCATCTTTCATTCTCAACACATAAACCCTAACTATTGCCTCGTCATCTTCATTAGCACCATCATCCTCGCCATCACCATCATAACACATCACCATCTTCGTCATCTGTAAGCATCATCATCGCTTCCCTCGTCATCGTCATCCATATCATTATCATCATTATCGTCATAGTCATCAACTTCAACCCTCATCAAAAACCCCATCATCGTGTTTATCGTGGACCGAAACTCTTGCCAGACAAACCATAGCAGTTACCCCCGATTCCCGTACCTGTGTACGCTGACCCCGAAGATCTGTTGGATTTATCTGTATGACTTCCGGAGCTGGTTATTGGGAGTACACAGCCACTTGCCAGGCAAGTATACCTTGCCTCTGTTGTACTGTTTAAATTCTATATTACTATTTGCATATTTATATTATATAACTGTGCGCGTCCGAGAGAGACTCGGGTGCAGTCAACGGATGCATTGACGTTAGGACGTGTGTCTGACCTAGTGTCTAGTGGACCCACCTAAAGTTATGGAGTTATTGGTATGACTTCCCAGGCCTTGACACATCTCTTACACGTGTTGTGAGTCTCATGTAGGGCACGGTCCTGCGTATGTGGTTGGCCACCTATGCGTATAGGCGTGCGACGGATAGGGTATAACTGCTAATAGTGATGCATGTTAGAAGATATAGCAGTTATTGATAGGCGGAGCATAGACTAGCGTGGTCCGATGGCCCAATCCTTGTCCTTGTTCGGTTGTGAGATTGGGCTACTGTTCTAGTGATAGACTATGAGCCAGGGTTAAGACGCCGAGGCGTAGTAGCTGACGTGTGTTGTGGATACAACATGCTTAGATCATTGGGCGGGGAGGGCGACTAGTAGGCATATGGGACACCCCACTCCTTTACACTGGCACCGCACTCGACGGAGTGATACGGACGTATATATATTACTGATACCACGTTCTGTAGAGCATTGGACGTTACTGTATTCGTGCGCCCGTGTTATAGGGGGCATGTGTGGCATATACTAGCCGGTTGTCACGATTGGTAAATTACGTCAGCATATGTCTAGCCTACACCTTCCCATATACTCAAAGTTGTCCTCAAGTTGCATTTGACTTAGATGGTTAGGTCACCCTGGAGTTTTTACAGTATTTACTTTATGGCATGTTTTCTGTATCTTGTTATGTCCCTCTGAGGACCTGGACCATTTCCAGGTGTATTGTTCATGAGTGTTTGCAGGAGCGCAGATCCGGACTGGTTACCTATACTTCGAGCATGTCCTCTCTTCGAGTCTCAGTAGTTGGTAGTTGTTGTACTTATATTGTATTTATCCTGTTTATTCCATATCCTAGCTCGGCAGTGGATTTGTTTCCATCCGACTGTCATCTTTAGATACTTTTCATAGAGATCTAGTTTTATTACTGCGGGTCATTTAATTATGTTGATTCTTTGGATGAGATCTAGATTATACCATGTAACTTGTGATAGATTTATACCACTTGTGGATATTGTTATTCATATTACAGCGTACATGTGTTATGGTTTCCATATATTAGAGCACCATATTCATACGGCTGGCATGCGCACGTATCCTAGTCCTAAGTATTTTGGGACTGGGACATGACAACTACTGCTGGCCTCTACTTGTTGTTGGTGCTGTGTTTGCTGCTGCTGCTCGCTGCAGTGCTCGTTGCTGCTGCAGCAGCAGTTGCTGCCACTGCATGCTGCTTACTGTGTTAAACTGCTTGTGCAGTTGCTGTTGTGCTCGATTATTGTGCTAGTTGCTGCTACACACACTGCTCGCTGATTTTATACAGTTTCAGTTCACTGCCCGACCCCCTTCTAGCACACACACACAACTACATACAAATGCACATACACACAAGCACACATCCACACCTATATACATATCAATATAAATACAACACTCTCACTCACACACACAAGTATATATATAAATACATAACTATACATGTGTAACTATACATATACACATGTGTATATATAAACATACCTACATATATATATAAACAGTTAGAGACATATATATATATATATATATATATATATACACACACACACAACACTCTCACTCTCACACACACATACATATATATAACACTAGAGATACAACACCTATCTATACATAAATATACATACCAATCCATATATACAATACATCTATATATATATATATATACATAACACTCACTCATACACATCTATACATATATATAATCACTTATAGACATATATATATATATATATATATATATATATATATATATATATATATATATATACACACACACAAACTTACATATATATATACACTAAATAGCTATAAATAAGGCAAATTGAATCTAGAAATGCAATAAAACAAACACGTGGAGTGCATCGCACTCATATCACACTAGATCTATAATACGCTTGCGATACGAGTCAACCACACCACCAAACGTACCCCGAAGGACACGAGTAAGTATAAAATAGCAATTATGAATAATACAAAGAGTTAAATATACATATATGTGTCCGTGTCAAAATATGACATGCATAAACCACCGTGTCGGAAGAAAACTCACAAATCAATCTGTATCCACAAATTGTTGGGATACGGCCTACACGTATCCAATTATGGACATGACACTAGCCACACACAAACAAACACATGTCAATTTGGTCTAATTGACAAATACAAGATGTGACAATCTCGAAATTCTCCCAAAATTGACACAAAATACCACATAACTTTCTCCATAGGCCTCCTATGAACCTAATTTTAATTCCTATGGGTAGTCTTACCATATGGGGTGATTTCTAACGATTAAAATACATATTTAGAGTCTAATTGGAGAGGGAAAACTGAATTATACCTATTCGAAGATGGATTCCCAATAAAACTTCCAAATTGGGTGAAAAGAGCCTCCAATTTATAAATCCTTGTTTCTCCTTGTAGATCCTTGTTCTAATAGCCTCTAATGATGAATAGAAATGGAATTGGGATAAAATTTGGTAGGAATTTAATGTAGGAATGAAGAAATTTGGTTGAGAGAAATTCTAGATCTAGATTTGAAATGAATAAATGAAGAGGGAGAAAGTTTTCACCCCCTTATATAGGTCGGCCCCTTCCCCCTTCCTCAAGCTACTATATAATATCTAAAATATCCCTTGGGGCTTGTCATGAAAAAATTAATTAAAGAAGGAAGGTTCTAGTCTAATTGGTTTAACATAATTAATCCTCCTCCTAATGATTGGGCTTATTATTGGGCTCAATTCTAACTAGAATTAAATGTTGGTCCATGGGTCTAATCTAAACTAGTTAGGTCCACTAACACAAGTCCAAAAATAAAATATAACATGCTAACAATAGATAATAATACAATAAATAAATATTCAACATGCACAATATTTAATTAATTATGAAATAACCAAAATATTATTTTCTATAAAATGTGGTAGTGATATATTGTTATCAATTTGATATCAGTTAGACAAGTTAGTATACATATTAGTTAGTGAGGATTAAGTTATCAGTTCGTGTAAGATAAGTTAATGAATATTTATGATATCAGTTAAGGGAATTAGATAAGTTGGTTAAGTTAGTATAACTTGTGGATATCAACTGATAGTAGTTAGTGACAGTTAGTGTGTTTCAGTTAGTTATGTTAGTTCAGTCATGTATTAGTTAGTGAGATAGTGTACATGGATATATAGTAGTTAGTTATCAATTAGTGTCAGTGGTCTTAGTTATGTATATATATGAATGTTCTTAGTTATGTATATATTGGAATGTTGGTAATTGTTAGTGTTATTATTATTATTATTATTATTATTATTATATATATATATATATATATATTGATACTCTAGTATCCTAATATAGCTAGTATAGCCTGGATAGGTAGGTATGGACTCATACAACCTAGAAGTAGCTAGTATGACTTGTATCATATAGGTATGAACCTCAAAACTTAAGCATAGGCTAGTAAAACCTAGAAATGGCCCAGAAAATTATATTAGTGCATTCTTAATTCATTTCTCATTCATTACACCCAAGTGACATGATATTCCTATGTAGGGTTGTGTGATACCAGCTTGGGCATCGAGAGTCACTTTTGCTCTGGACCAGAGGTAAGTATATCTCTCTGTTAGTTTTCAGTCATGATAGTGTATATATCACATATTCTAGAACTATTTACTTGATTTTGACACAGTGGTTACACGAACTGGAACTAAATAGACCTTATGTTCAGTGTGTTTATATTCGTGTTCGTAACGTGTTATGATTGGATCCATGAGTATTGGTTGGGGACAGGGGAGTAGGAGTTCGTTATGTGATCAAGCCCAAGTGTATTCGTGTACATGTCGATTATATATCACACGTGTAATCGAGTTACCATATTATATTTGTGTTCAACCCAACCGATCACATAACGAACTTGTACTCTAAGGCACATTAGCTAGTTTATCTATTTTCATTACTTACAGATATTCTATATTACATGTTCTTCCTTTCCAGTACATTATCTATTTACTTTAGTTCATTTCCATTCCTATTACTAGTTATCTTGTATTATTTTCTATTATCTGTCATATATGCTCTACCATATATTTGGAACTGCTTTCAGAGTTTTGTACTTTGCTCTAATCCTGATTGGATATACTTTTCAGATGATTGGCTTGAGGAATAGTGTCCTACTTACTACGGACCGCAGGATGGCGAGATATTAGAAGATACTCCCCTAGAGCAGGAGAACCTAGTGCCAGTGACTGAGAAGGCTTAGACTTATATTGCTTAGACTTTGTATTAGTGCCATTTTAGACTTACGGCATGTATATTATTATTTTGGGAGTTGTTTGTGTTTAGACTCATAGTGTGGACTTGTGGATGTTTTATGATTCTTATTTTATCTTTCTATTCCACATCGTGCTCTATCTTCTTTAGTTTGATATTGTGATTAAGTATTGATATCTTATCATGTCATTATATTTGTTCCTCCATTTGCAGTTGATATGGCATGATAGATACCATATATATTGTATGAGATGTTTAGATAGTATTGTGGGCCCAAACAAAATTCTACTATCGATACTGCGACATAGGCTGGACGTTGTTCATGTACTCGTACCCCCATTCCGGGTGCGGGTCATGATAGTTCATCCCTTGCCACGGTCATCTTCCCCTCCGCCATCAGACGATGCTCAGTAGGCCATCCGGGAACTGCGTGCTCGCGTTGATGGTATGAACAACTGAGAGACGCTCCAGAAGTATAACCACCGCTTTTCCATTCTACCGGTATTTATGTTATTTCATAATTGTTATTGTATTATTTATAATATATGTAGTTTTCATGAGTTGTGCTAACTAGTTAGTTATACTTAGTGTTGGTTCAACCCATATTAGACCAATTGAACCACTTAGACCAATTAGGCTAGCCATGACTAAACTAGCTTAATTAGTTTTTATTTAGTTAATGGATAGAATATTTTCTTTCATTAAGAGTAGATCATTTCTCCATAATTAATTATTCCTTCGTGGCAACTTAGAGGGGCATTTTAAACTTATCAAATGACAAACCCTAACCCTATAACTAGGTCGGCCCTATAAGGGGGAGCGTAGCCTCATTCCTCTTTCATTTTCCTACTCCATTAAATCCTAATTTAGTTTTTTCCCAAATTAAAACCAATTCTCACCCATTTCCACTCAAATTACTCTAATTCATAATCAAATTCATTCCCATGGAGGCCTAAGAGCTTGGATTACAAGGAGCACCAAGGAGAAGGGATTTCTAGGAGTTTGTTTCTAGGAGTTTGTGTCCCCTTGTGTCCACTTAGAGAATTTTATTGGAAATCTATCTTCCAATAGGTATAATTTATTTTTTCCATCAAATTTATGGTTAATTAATAGTATTTGGCCTTTAGGAACCCATCCATGGTTAAGGACCACCCTTATGGAGAAGAACTATGTGCTAGAAGTCCCTATTGTGATAGTTATGGTGATTTTTTGTGGCCAAATTAGGAAAAATTCGAATTTGGACCACTAAACATTTGAAAGAATGATTCCTTGGTAGTTTTAGAGTTTAATTCATGGTTTGGTAGTATGTACGTGTCCACAGTTGGGTACGTGTAGGCCGTATCACTATACGACGTGGTACGTGTCAGTAGACTTGGGTTTGTGAGCCAATGGTTGTCATTCCTATTTTATTGCATATATATATATATATATATATATATATATATATATATATATATATATATATATATATATATATATATATATATTAGTTGTATTTTGAGGTTCTAACCATTGGTGGAAGGGTGTATCATGGTGTGGATTGGAGTTTGATGGTGTATCTTGAGCTTGGAGTAGGTGTCTTGTGAGTATTATAGTGTAATACTCATAGTGCACACTAGGTGTTTGAGTATATGTGTAATTGTGTTGAGTGTTGTGGTGCATCATAGGGTGGTGCCTATTAAGTGTTTGATTTGAGGCATTGAGTGTGTGGATAGTGTAGCACTTTGTATGAGCCATTAGAGTTTGGTGTTGGTTTAAAGTGGGATTATGTGTGTGTGCTCTTTAGTGAAGTGATTGTGTTATATCTGTTAGTGTAGGTTGGTGTTATATGTGGGTGGATTAGAGTGAGTGTTAGAGTTTAGTGTGGAAGATTGAGGATATTGCTATGGTGTTCCACAGTGGATGGTGTTAGAGGAGAGATGGGAAGACTGTGCATTGGGCCTGCACTATGTGCACTGATGCACAATACCGTGAGTGCAGTAATGCACAAATTATAGGGAGGGGGAGACGGGTTTCAGTATGTATAGTGCAATGGGTATTAGCTACGTGTGTATCCATGTGACTGTGTGTAGCTAAGTGTGTGTATGTATTGGTTATAGTGTTTACTTGAGGGAGTTGGTAAAGGGAGTGTATGCATGAGAGTAGGTAATTAATTGTATCTAGAGTGGGGGGAATTGTTGATACTTTAGCGTGTTGGTGTGTTAGTTTATGGTTGTATGGATAATTAGTATCATAAGTTGTAATGAGGGTGTTTGGTTGTGTATCAAGAGGGGGATGTGTGATGTTAGTAGTGTACTTGTGTGTATATCATGTAAGGGTGGATGTTATACATTTGAGTTGTGTGTGTGAGTGTGCCACGTCCCGTGTTCGCAATATTGGGTACGGGTTGTGAACGTCCAGCTTGTGATGTTGTTAACAGCGGTAGTAAGCTATTCTAAACCTCATTTGTCACCAATACTCAAGTTTATTGATTTCTCATCACAATACTAAACACGGTAAAATACCCAAGCATGATCACAATCACAACAGTCCACTATATCTTTTTTTTGTACATCATACAAGTCATACAAGTCAACTCTAGAGACAAATCCGGTAAATACAAAAATAATATACAACACAAATTATACATCTAACTAAATCTAGTCCAATCTCCTACTAGATTCTTCTGATCCAAGGTTGATCTTCCATGTCATAACCTGTGTCAACGATCCAGTCAGGAAAGTAGCAAGTACAATCCTACGAAATGAACACGATACAAAGTAAAACTGAAAGTACAATACAACAAGTAATAAAATGACTGACCTACAATACTGGACAATATGCAATCACTGAAATAATGAATAATCAAACAAAGTACAAGGAACAATTAAGACTCGTGATTGAAATACCATTTTCGATATGTGACCGTCTGGGAAAGCAAATGAATATAAATGAGTGGCTTAACCACACGTGACGTGTGTGGTTAGACTCGGTACATGACCTAGCTAGTTTGGGGTTTAGTCACATATCTACTCAGTATTTCTCCTTCCCGAGTACTAGAACCCGAACCAGAACAATAAGCACATAAAATATAAGTCCAATCGTGTTCATCTCGTGTCCAATATGAAAACAAAGAATAATTCAGTAATAACAAGTAAAGAATTCAAGTCGTAGTGTGCTTGCCTCAGGTCCATTGCTTCTTGGAGTTGTAAGCCCAATGCAAACCTATTCGGAAATGTAAGACTTTGTAAATATAATTTTCTAACCATCTCTTGAAGTTTCTATTTAGATTCTAAACCCTTAAAATCCTTAGAAAATCTTGGCCTAGATTCCATTACTTAGTGCAAACTCAAACCAATAAAATCTATTTTCTAATCAATTTAATCACTAACTAATATTTAATTAACCAATATTAATTATTTACTAATAAACTCATTAACTAACTAATCAATTTAACTAATTAACTATTTCTCAACAATTTTCTTTAAAACTAACTTAACTCATAACCTGGCCCACAGGCCTCAATAAAATATTTATTTCCAATTCCTAACAAAACATAGTTTAAACTCATCTAAAACCTGTTGTACACAATCAATTCTAAGTTTATGAACCCAACCCACGAAATATTCAATGGTGAATAGTTTCCCTCCAAAGCTAAATTCAGTGTATACTTCATTTGAACATTTAAACTACACATATCCCACTTTGAACAGTTGTTGAAATTCAACTTTGGAGAGAAAACAAGTGTCCTCTGGCTTTGTATAACAATCTCTAACACAATATTGAATGCAAGTAATACACGAAGAAGGCTTCCCTAGACCGAACACAGGAGTACAACTGTGTATCCTTAGCTCAGTCTGAATTGATCAGGATAGATCAAAACTTATTGAATTCAAAGTCAAGAAAAAGAAACAGAGATTGAAGAATACCTGCTGCTTTGTGCAGACACAACGTGCAGCGTGTCCAAGTGTCTGATGACAGGGCTGCATATCGGACTAGGCTATGCAGACACAGAGATCAATTTGTATTGTTGGAAGAAACAAGACATGGATTAGAACCTTACATTGATCTAGATATTTTCCTTGATTTCTAATCCAACAAAATGGAGAAAATATCACAAATTTAAGGCTATGACTCTCTTGCAGGAGAAAATGAAACAGAACAGAGAGGGAAGAAAGTATTTACAGTTGGCGAATCGGTCTGGTAGCACCCGAGCTCGAGCTCGTTGTGTTCACTGTTTACTGCTCGAGTTCACCCGGGATCAAGAGGCTCAGACTCAACAGAGTGTAGCGTCGAAGATGATAACGTTTGGAAAACTTACATTAGAGCTCAGAGGTACCCGAACAAGTTATTTGAGTTATTCTTGATCACAAAATCTCGATCTAACCTCTCTGGGAACTTCTGACTAACACCTAACGAGCAACGATCAAATGATCGATTGAACAAAAGAAGGAATCAAACTGATTGCGGTTTTTAGTTGATCGAAACAGAATAAGGTAATCAAAATGGTCAATCGATCTAACCGATCGAAGAAAAACAAGAAATCGAAATGATCGAGGAGGACGTACCGATCACGCTCACGCTCGCTTGTCGTCGAATCGAGCAGCTACTCGTGATCGTAGCACCGCAGTCGCAGATTTCTCTACAGCTTTGACTTGAGCGCGACGGTGCTCCTCGGTCGAGCTCGGCGTTCGCCATGGCAGATCACCGGAGAGCTTAGACACCTCGTTGAGTCTGACTGTCGATCATTGAGCACTGCTAAAGAGACGTCGGCGGAGGACGACGACCTCGTGGTGGAGACGATCCTATGGTGGATCGTCGACGATCAGCGATCGCGCCGTTCGTCGAAAGCTCGGTGCTGTCATGGCTTAAACTTGATAGAATGGTTAGGGTTTCTCTAACCAATTCTTGATTTGTGGAGATGGAGGGAAGAAGGAAGAGAGGGAAAGGGAATCAGCATGGCTTCGCCTCTCGATATTGAAATGGGACTGAGAAAGTAACAGAGGAATCAGGTCCTTTATATAGAGGTCGGGGAAGCTATTGAGGCAGTGGAGAGAGTCGGTAGGCGACTAGGGTTGTTCTGGAAGCTTCTAGGGAAGAAGAAGAAGGTGAAGAAGAAGAAAGAGGTTTGGTTTTCCATCTGATGCTCGGTTGATTTAAGTACTAGGGAAGAAGAAGAAAGGTGTTTACATAAACAATCACCTATTTGCAAAATCAATTGCCTTATGTGCAAAATAATCCTATTGATTAGTAATTGTTATCTATTATTACTTTTGGTATTATTATTATTAGCTAGGAAAAATTATTCAAGAAATTATTTGCTATCTAATTTAGTTAGCCATATGTTTAATCATAAAATACCTTTCCTAGTTTTGATTAATTACAAAATTGTCTTATGACAATAATAATAATTCTTTTAAGGTTAATTTCTTTTAAGAAAATCATATACAGAAAAATATGTTGAGATTGAAAGTAAGAATTCCAAAAATTTGGAATTTTCGGGAACGGTAGTTACAGAGTGTGAAGATGGGTGTGGTGGACTGAGTTGCATACTTGTGCTTGTGTATTATATGTGGGTAGTTGAGGAGTTGCAACATCTGCTTAGGGGTGCTCGGGTTCCAGGATTAATAGAAGCAGCAGTTGTAGGGTAGGTTGTGGTGCAGGCAGTTGAATGCACTACTTGGTGCATTGCAGAGATGGGAAGTATGGGCAAAGTTGGTGCACTGATTGAGGGTTCTGCAAGATGGTTTTGTGCAGGAAGTGCACAACGGGTGATGGAAAACTATATCAAATGCATGAAAGTAGTTGCAGTGAGGGTACACTGGATTGGGTTTCAACATGGACAGGCATGGACAGTGGAGTCTGTTCCAGTGTGAGGGAAATGATACCAAGTTGTATCAGTGAGTGTGGGGTTTATAGGTATAGTGAGAGAATGTGAGTCTTGTGTACCTTGAGGGAGGTGTTAGTATCAGGAATTGATGTGTAGTTCTAGAATCTATGTGCACTGATGTGCAGGTATTAGGGGCAACAACAACAGGTAAGTTCCACTTCAGTCCAAAATTGAATTGGATTGGTATCCAGCAGGTAGTAGGACCAGCATTGACAACAATTTAAGGGTGTGGGGCTCAAGTGCAGACGTGTAGGGATACTCGGGTGCTGGAAGAAAGGTGAGATTGGACTTGTGTGTAGGTGATGGTGTTTAGGTAAGGGTAGTCTCTGATATTTGAATAAGTGTATGTGGAGGGTTATTGATAACAGGTGGTTAAGGGTACACCCCAGTTTCAGTATATCAAGGTTATGTGGGTAGGTGTACAGAGGTATCAGTGTGTAGGTTCAGGTATTAGGCTTGGGTAGATCCTGCAATGGGTGCAAGGCCAGGTGCAGGAGTGTGAGGGAGGCAATGCACAAGCCTGTGTACTGCAGACTCATGGACTTGCTGTCCATGTAGGGGTGTTTGCACATGAAGGCTAGCCTCGGTGTTGTCTCTGGTGTAGGATTAGAGTGCCTATGTATATGTAAAGATATAAGTACAAGAGTGTTGGTCCAATATTTAAGTTGACTTTTTGAATATGGCTAATCGATTAAGTTTCGCATTATGATAATCGATCAATCACTATAGTATCTTCTACTTAAACTCAGCATTGTCCAGATGTGCATTAATTCTTTAATATTTATTTATGTATAAAAATTTTGCCTCCACAATAATCTATACTAGCATGGTGCCTACTCAACTAATCCAACCCGAGTATAATGTCATAGCTCGGAAGTGGCATTACGAGTAAGCATGCACTCAACTACCGGCCTCCCAGTATAACTCTTTGATCCTTGCAAACATCACTGACTAGGATAATGCCTCCCCCAGTCGTGATCTTGCAAGTCCTAGCCAAAGATTCAGACTCTAAAGGATGCTTAAGAGCAAAAGATACAAATACAAAAGAATGGAAAGCAACAGAATTAAATAAAGCATAAGCTGGAATAAAATTAAGAAGAACTGAACCTGATATTACACCTCCGACTGGCTCATCCTCCTTAAATGTCATGTCAAAAGCTCGCCCTCGTGGTGCACCTCTCTACTGCAGCTGCTGCTGGACAAAACGCTGCTGCTGAGTCTGTAAAGGAGGTCCCCTCTACTGTCCCGCAGGTGGCCTCACTGGTGCTCTCTGTGCCGGTGCTGCTCCCTGGCCTGCTCGAACTGGAGCCACTAGACACTCCCTCAACTAGTGGCCTGGCTCTCCGTAGTAAAGGCACACTCCAAGACTCTTCCTGTAAAACTCCCGTATATGCCTAATCTTTCCACAGTGTGTACACTGCGGGGTCTGCTATGCTGGTCTCGGGGCCTGGTATGCCTGTTGTGTTGGTGCTCGAAATGGTGCATGAAACTGCTGTCTCTGTGGCTGGAATGTCCTCTACTGCTGGAAGTGAGGTCGTTTGGCTGGACCCGCACTACTGCTAGCTCCTCTTGATGTGTCTCTCATCCTCTTAGATTTGAGCTCCAAATCATCCTCAACCCTCTGTGCATCCATCAAGATATCCTCGAATGTCGCTGTGCGGTGTCCTCTAGTGAGAGATTTGATCTCCCTAATCAAACCCTTCTGGAACTTCCTAGCCTTCCTTAGAGGATTTTGCCCCTCTACAAATTTGTCCAATCTGCAGAACTTTGTGGCATACTCATCCACCATCATGTTCCCCTAGACGAGGTCTAGGAACGGGTTCTCTAGAGCACTCAAAGCCACATTCGGAAAGAATTTCTCCTTGAAAAGCTCTTTAAAAGCTTCCAAGTCAGTCCTGGTGCCACGATCCTCGGGTCTGTACGAAACCAAGTCAAAGCAATGTCAAACATCTGGTTGCCTGTTGCCTCCACCTGTAGCCTCTATGGAATCTGTGCTAGCTGCAGGGCCCTCTATATGTCCTCGATCCAATCGTCGACGTATAAGATACCTTCGATGTCCCTGAAGTCCTTGGGTCCCATCCTCTTGAAGTCAATGATGGTACCCGACCTCGGCTGGTAAGGTGTGGGATGAAGTGGTACGGTCTGTGGCTGAACAAGCGCTACTTTCTCCATAGTAGCTAGTGCTAACTGGTGAGCACCCTCGATCTCCTGATGTAGAACATCCGTCTGCCTCTACAGTGCTGCCATCATCTCCTGGAATATAGAAAATATCTGTATCTCGTCTGCTGGCATGGGTGGTGGGGGTGAAAGATCCTTCGTGACTGATGGAACAGTCCTCGGAATTGGTGGTGGAGCACCCCCAAAAGCTACTGCTAAAATTTCCACCTGGGCTGGTGAAGAGATCCTCTGAGCAGAAGAAGGCAGAATAGTAGCTGTTATCTCTCTCAGAGTTGACAAAGTGTCACCCCCACTTTTTGGATTAAGGATATTTTTGTCTTTTCGTAATTAATGAGTAAATGATTGTATGGTAATCAATTTTATTTAATTTACAGTAACCTTAATTGATTGTTGCACTTTATCACTATTCGATAACTAGGACGCTACGCTAGTTTTGTCTTCCATCAGATTCGCACCCTTGTCCTAGACACGCCAGACCGTTAATCGATGCTTGTGTCCCACGTAAATCCAGCCCTTTGTACTTCTATATAATTGTAGAACATATCCTTGCATTTAATTTTAATTAAGCAAACAATAAACCTATTTTATGCAAATTTCTGTAAATTCATTAAACCCATTTTCCTCTCTTCATTATATTTTCCGTAAATTTTGGGATGTGTAATTTAACATCAACTCCTTGAAACCATGGCCTCCAAACCCTTAGACCAGTACAATTCTCACAGTTTAATTCGAACCCTAGCCCATTGGAATATCTCCATAGCAAGCCAAGGCCTTTTCCTAGTGTTGACCAAGTCAATAGATTCTAGGTCAAAACCCAACATCACATATATAAATACTCCTTTTCCTTTCTTTAGATTTTTCCCTTCAACCAAAATAAACTCACAGCCGAATTCTAATACCACCGCACCATTCATCTTTTCCTTTCCTTCTTCCCATCCGCCTCATCCCGACTACGTTCGCCTACACCGCTGCTCACGCCGTAGCCCTGCAACTCGACGACGACCAACCGAAGTTGGAGAACCCGCTGTACCTGAGCCGCTGAGATCCGCTGCGTTCGCCTGAGCCGGAGACCCACCAGAGTAGCGGCTGAGATCCCGCCGCTCTTCCCTGTCCAACCCGCCGAGCGTCGACCGGAGCATCCTGCTCGTCCGCCGACTCGCTTCCCGCGGGCTAAATCGGACCCATCTGACTGAAGCACCGAGCGCCGACTGCTGTCGACCGGAGCAGCAGCGACTCGACCCACTGCTCGGCCACCCGACGCCTGGAGCTTGATTCCGCCAGACTGAACGTCTGCACCGCTGCACCCAGAACTCGCCATCCTGACTGTGCACCACCCCGCGACAATCAGCCCCGCCTCGTCGCCTCTACCCTGTCCACGCGTGCAGGTTCGGCATAAACCTAATCTCGAAAATGTACACCTACGTATATCATGCGTTAGTATGTGTAGATATCGGTATACGCATGTATATACATGTTTGCGCACATATAGGTACGTAGATATTATGCTCGACTAAGTTATATACGTACATACATATATATATTAGTTATCCCTAGTATGTATATACGTTATTATGTATACACATGGTATAAGCTTTGTTGGTATATCTATATAATATATATATATTATAATGGTAACTAATGAACATTTATATATATAGATACGAACCGTATAATTTCAATCAGCATAATACATACGTATATAGAAATGTGCATCGTATGAATTGAATTAAGTATAAACATATGAATACCTATTAATTGTGTAATTAATTAGTACCATGAGATACGTTAGCCGTAGTGTGTACTATGTAATATATGCACTAGATGTCTTAAATGTGACCACGGATACCCCGTAGTTACATTGACCTGTGACCATGTAGTATGTTAGCAGACTGCCATATGTACACCGACGTACTGGCAAGACCCGTATCATCGACTGTCTGTCATGCACAACAACTACAGACGTGACCCCCCTAGCGTAGTCTGTGAGATCATGGTGTTTGATTTTGTATTAGTGAAATGTCTGATGCAGTATTGTGTTTATGATATATCTATAGGACTGTTGGATCATTCAGACGATACCTTGGAAACCGGATAGTGGTATTGCCAGCTAAGGACCCCAGGCGAGTACATTCTCTGACAATTTCCATTATGTTGATTATCTCTATAATTCTTGTTGTATAGCGTACATGACTCTGACACAGTTGTTTACACGAGTTAGCATCATTGAGACCTGTCACGAGAAGTCGTGATTGGAATCCATCGTGCTAGCTGGAAAAAAACGGGGAAGTATTAGTAGTTTATGTGATCATACCCAAACTTTACATGCAGCATTAGCTCACCCATATTTCACGTCGGTGCAGCCTTACCCTTACATGCCTCATCGCTGTTACATCTGGTTTGCCTGACCTATTGAGGATGATCGCTAATCCATGTAATGAGTCATTTAGTCCCAAGTCGATCACATGATATACTGATGTTTCACACACTTAGATAGATGATTTCTTGACATGTATCTTGATAGATTGATCTTGTATTTCCACATGTTCTAGTAGTTGTTCTTCTACACACTTACATACCAGTTCTTTGTACTTGCGTACACTTGTAGTTCTATTCCTTGTCAGATGCATGTTGATGATGATGATGTTCCAGTACTTTATTCCAGTATTTCTTTTATTCCAGAATTTCTTATTGTCAGTTGTTCATATCTGTCTGTATTTCTTTACACTGTGTAATAGTTTTTGTCAATATAAGTGGAACTGCTGTTAGAGGTGTATATTCGTTCCAATCCTGACTGGATATTTTTTCCAGAGAATCTTGATGATTTCTGTACCACGCACTACGGACCAGGTATAGATGCAGATTATGTACCAGAGGTCCTAGAGAAGGCCCTGCCCCTAGATGAGGCATTGCCTACAGCTATCTAGATAGTATTTATTTATGCTTGAGACTTATGGAGGTTATTTCAGTTTATGTTTAGACTTATGTTAAGTTTAATTGGAGACTTATATTGGACAGCTAGACTGTGAGTTATCTTTATGTTTGGGACATGGTGTTTAACTATGTTATTTCCTTTTATCTTTTATCGTGCCTTATAGTTGTTGTGATTGAGTTACTTGTGAGATTATTGTGAGATGTATATTGACCTCCTTATGGAAATGGACATCATTAACAGGTGTTAGCTGTATAGTATTACTGTGACCTAGACAGCGTTCTACCGCCGATGCTGCGGCGTAGGCTGGACGTACCCACGCTCTCGTGCCCCTATACCGGGTGCGGGTCGTGACACGTTTTTAGTGGTGGCCCATGCAGGTCTACTTTCGCAAGTTATACAATATCGTGGTAGTGCGACAACTTAGTTGTACTGCTGCGAGCCTGTGCTAGGATATAGGAAATAGGATCTAGGATGAGAATATGCTCAATCACACTAGGAAATTCTAAACTTCATATTGCTATTCTAGTAGATTGCATCCTTTAGCACTTTAGTGTCCTTCCTTGATAATATCATATCTATCACCTTAATTAATTCTTTGATCTATATTCAGGTTATCGCCGAATACTAGATCCATGAGAATGGGAGCAACCAATTCAGAGAGGACTGCCACCTCTCAACCTGACGAACAGATACCTGGAGATCCTCCTACATCTCCTGTTCGTGTGGGAGTGTCTGCAACTAACGGGATTCCTCCTCCACCTATACAGAGGATTGCCCCAGCTATGACAAACAACCTTCCACCACCACCGACACCGATTTTCGGAGGAGTGCCCACTGACAGGGCACAGATGTTCGCACTGATGCAGGGCATGCTAGAGGCCCAGAGAGTAACAGCAGAGGCTCAGCGTATTCAAGCTGAGGCGCAGAGAATGCAAGCAGAAGCACACCAGGCGCAGACCGAACTGATGAGAGAGAGCATGGAGAATTCTCATCAGGTGACTCTCCAGGCTGTGGAGAGAGTCGCACGACAACCGCAACATCAAGGTCAACAACAACAGAGGCCCGGTACCATAGTGGACTTTAAGAGGATGATGCCTCGGGAGTTCAAAGGCACAGAAGGAATACTATATGCTGACGAATGGTTAGAAGACATAGAGAGGAATCTGCTCTTATCACAGATTCCAGAGATTCTTCAGATAGAAGCCGCTGGCAGTCAGATGTTTGATATCGCACTGACGTGGTATCGTACAGAGCCGAGACTCGACGCTGAAGGACTTACTTGGAAGGAGTTTAAGGAACTCTTCAAAGAGAAATTCTTTCCTGACGTAGCCTTGGGAGCATTAGAAAGTCAGTTCCATGACTTAGTCCAAGGAGGCATATCAGTCGACGAATATGCTGCAGAGTTCTGTCGATTGAGTAGATTTGCGCCATCGATGGTTCAAGGCCCAGGAGACAAAGCTCGGAAATTCAGGAAGGGATTGAATAGGGAGATCAAGTCTCGTACTTCGGGACGACGTACTGCTACATTTGAGATTATTCTGATGGATGCCCAGATTGCCGAAGACGACTTGGACCTCAGGCCCAAGAGAGGACGCGATACATCCGGAGCAACAGGAGGTAACACAGGACCAGCCAAGGGCCCACACTTTTAATAACAACATAGGCCATACCAGCAACAACACCAGCAACAACAACACCAACAGCAGGCACCAGTTTGAGGACATGCTCAACAACAGCAGCCACAAAGACAATCAACTCGTTGCCCCATGTTCGTATTGCGAAAAGATGGGACATACAAGAGACATCTGCAAAAAAAGGTTGGGCACTTGCTTATCGTGTGGATCAGCAGCACACCAGCTGAGGGACTGCCCAACTATTCAGACTCGCCAAGGAGGAGGAGCCGCTCAGAGAGGACCAGCCAGAGCACCTATTGTACCAGGAGGCCAGCAGAGAGGACCTCCACTTCCATCGCAGCAGGAGAGGTTTGCTCAGCAGCAGCAGCAACAGAGAGGAACACCACAAGGACGAGCTTACGCCATGACCACTAAGGAGGCCGAGCTAGCTGGAGACGTGATTTCAGGTTCAGTTTTACTCAATTCTATTCCAGCACTTGCATTATTTGATTATGGCGCTTCCCATAGTTTCGTATCTGTATCTTATGCCCTTAAGCATCATTTAGAAACGGAACCATTAGATAGGACTTGCAAGATCACGACAGGAGGAGGCATTATCCTAGTCTGTGATTGTTGCAAAAATCGGAGAGTGTCATTGGAAGGACGAGAGTTGAGCGTGAGTTTACTCGTCATGCCACTTCCGGAATACGATATTATACTCGGAATGGACTGGTTAAGTAAACACCATGCTTCTATAGATTATCACGGAGGTAGAGTAGTATTTTGACCACTAGGAGAGCCAGAGTTTGAGATTGCCAGAGGAGCAGAGGAGCGGAGCAGAGGCACTTTTTGTGGATCCAGGGTGGAAGAAGAAGAGTTACCGCATCCACTTATAACGGAGTTCCTGGATGTATTTCCAGAGGAGTTGCCAGGTTTGCTGCCAGACAGAGATGTTGAGTTCTTTATAGACTTGATACCAGGAGCAGAGCCTATTTCACAACATGTCTATAGAGTTAACAACAACGAGTTAGTAGAACTAAAGAAACAAGTTGAGGAGCTGCAAGACAAAGGTTTTATTAGATCCAGTTCATGCCATGGGGAGCACCGGTATTATTTGTACCAAAGAAGGATGGCACGGTACATATGTGTATCGATTATAGAGCTTTGAATAACCTCACCATCAAAAACAAATACCCGCTGCCGAGGATAGATGATCTTTTCGATCAATTGAACGGAGCGAAGGTGTTTTCAAAAATAGACTTGAGGTCCGGCTATCACCAGGTGAAAGTGAAGATAGAAGACATACCGAAGACCGCCTTTCGAACCAGATATGGCCAGTTTGAATTTACAGTAATGCCGTTTGGTTTAACCAATACACCAGCAGTATTTATGAACTTGATGAACAAGGTGTTCCACCAGTACCTTGACAAGTTCGTAGTGGTGTTTATTGACGACATTCTAGTATATTCAAAAACCCCAGAAGAGCATGATGAGCGCTTGAGAATAGTCTTAGAAACTCTCAGGAGAGAGAAATTATACGGGAAGCTTTCAAAGTGTGAGTTCTTTCTTGAAAAAGTTGAATTTCTTGGACATATGGTAACGGATGACGGAATTTCAGTTAACCCAAAGAAGATAGAGGCAGTGAAGTCATGGGCTAACCCGGTCCGATAGCTGAAATCGGGAGCTTTTTCGGACTAGCAGGATACTACAGAAGATTTGTACAAGACTTCTCCAAGATTGCAGAGCCAATGACTAGGCTGACCAAGAAAGATGTAGAATTTGTCTGGACAGAAGAATGTCAAGCCGCATTCGATGAGCTGAAGAGGAGATTGACGATAGCGCCAGTTCTGACATTGCCCTCAGGGACAGGTGGATTCACTATCTATAGTGATGCTTCAGGAAAAGGGTTGGGATGCGTTCTTCAACAACACGGAAAAGTAATTGCCTATGCTTCAAGACAATTACGCCCTCATGAAAAGAACTACCCCACTCACGACTTGGAGTTAGCGACAATTATCTTTGCCCTAAAGCTGTGGAAGCACTATCTGTACGGAGAGCGTGTGAAAATCTTCACAGACCACAAGAGCTTAAAGTACGTATTTACACAGAAGGAGCTGAATATGAGACAGAATGTGGTTAGAATTGATTAAAGACTTTGATATCTCATTACAGTATCATCCAGGGAAAGCCAACGTAGTCGTGGATGCCTTGAGCAGGTACCCAATGGCTATCTGCTTGACTTCGGATAGACACTTATTAGCTGATCTTGAGAGCTTGGAAATTAAGGTATTAGTTCCAGGAGTTGAGATTCAGATGTGGGGACTGCAGATTCAATCAGAGCTGATAGACAGAATTAGAGCTGCGCAGTACGATGATGAGACTCTAAGGAATATTAGGGCACAAGTTCAGGCAGGATTGATAGATGATTTCACTATTGTGGATGATGGATCCTTACGACATGGCACGAGGATGTGTGTGCCAAGTGGAGAGCTGCACGAAGAAGTTTTACAGGAGGCACACCGCTCTCAGTACTCGATGCATCCCGGAGCCAACAAGATGTATCAAGATTTGAGGAAGCATGTATGGTGGTATGGTATGAAGCGCGAAGTAGCACGCTTCGTATCCCGATGTTTAGTATGCCAACAGATGAAAGCAGATCGACAGAGGCCAGGGGGATTGCTTCAACCTTTACCCATTCCAGAATGGAAGTGGGAGCACGTGACTATGGACTTCGTTTCGGGACTTTCCCGTTCTCTAGGAGAAAAAGACGCAATTTGGGTCATCGTGGATAGGTTGACTAAATCATCCCACTTCTTACCTTTTAAAGTGGGTACTTCGACGGAGAAGCTAGCAGAGATGTACGTACAGCAGATTGTCAGATTACATGGAGTTCCTGTGAGTATTGTCTCAGATCGAGATAGTCATTTCACTTCCCATTTCTGGAGGAGCCTGCAGTCTAGCTTGGGCACTCAGCTCAAGTTCAGTACCGCATATCACCCTCAGACAGACGGGCAGTCTGAAAGGACGATTCAGACCCTTGAAGACATGCTACGCACTTGCATATTGGATCTCGGAGGCTCTTGGGAGGATCATCTACACTTGGTAGAGTTTGCTTACAACAACAGCTACCAGGCCAGCATTGAGATATCACCATTCGAGGCTTTATATGGACGGAAGTGTCGTACCCCTTTATCTTGGGATGATGTTGGAGAAAGAGCCTTGTTAGGACCAGAAATGGTCGTGGATATAGCAGAAAAGGTGAAACTTATCAGAGACAGACTGCGAGTGGCGCAGGACAGACAATGGCATTGGGCAGATAGTCACCGTAGACCCCTAGAGTTTCAGGTATTATTTTGATCTATTTTGTTTGGTTTGTGATTGCTTTGTTTAGGTTGCATGTTAAGATCATTGTTCTAGGTTGGCAATTTGGTGTTCCTACGGATTTCTTCGATGCGGGGCACGATTCGTTTCGGCAGAGGAGAAAAGCTTAGTCCACGATACATCGGGCCCTTCAGTGTTCTTGCAAGGGTCGGTGCAGTGGCCTATAGACTAGACTTGCCACCTGCTCTAGATGGAGTACATAACGTGTTCCACGTGTCGCAGCTAAGACGGTACGTGGCAGATCCTAGTCACGTATTAGATCACTCGGAGATCGAAGTTGGACCGACGCTCAGCTATCCTGAATAACCGGTGGAGATCTTGGATCGTAGAGAGAAAATATTGCGGAACCAAACTATTCCCTTGGTTCGTGTTGCATGGAGAAATCACTCTCCAGGAGAATCAACTTGGGAGAGAGAGGACGAAATGCGCGAGCGGTATCCATATCTCTTCGAGACTTGAGGTATAATTCATTAATTGATTGCTTGTTCTTGTGATAGTTATTTTAAATTTTGAGGACGAAATTCTTTAAGGAGGGTAGACTTGTCACCCCCACTTTTTAGATTAAGGGTATTTTTGTCTTTTTGTAATTAATGAGTAAATAATTGCATGGTAATCAATTTTATTTAATTTACAGTAACCTTAATTGATTGTTGCACTTTATCGCTATTCGATAACTAGGACGCTACGCTAGTTTTGTCTTCCATCAGATTCGCACCCTTGTCCTAGACACGCCAGACCGTTAATTGATGCTTGTGTCCCACGTAAATCCAGCCCTTTGTACTTCTATATAATTGTAGAACATATCCTTGCATTTAATTTTAATTAAGCAAACAATAAACCTATTTCATGCAAATTTTCGTAAATTTATTAAACCCATTTTCCTCTCTTCATTATATTTTTCGTAAATTTTGGGATGTGTAATTTAACATCAACTCTTTGAAACCATGGCCTCCAAACCCTTAGACCAGTACAATTCTCACAGTTTAATTCGAACCCTAGCCCATTGGAATATCTCCATAGCAAGCCAAGGCATTTTCCTAGTGTTGACCAAGTCAATAGATTCTAGGTCAAAACCCAACATCACATATATAAATACTCCTTTTTCTTTCTTTAGATTTTTCCTTCAACCAAAATAAACTCACAGCCGAATTCTAATACCACCGTACCATTCATCTTTTCCTTTCCTTCTTCCCATCCGCCTCATCCCGACCACGTTCGCCTGCATCGCTGCTCACGCCGTAGCCCTGCAACTCGACGACGACCAACCGAAGTTGGAGAACCCGCTGTACCTGAGCCGCTGAGATCCGCTACGTTCGCCTGAGCCGGATACCCACCAGAGTAGCGGCTGAGATCCTGCCACTCTTCCCTGTCCAACCCGCCGAGCGTCGACCGGAGCATCCTGCTCGTCCGCCGACTCGCTTCCCGCGGGCTAAATCAGACCCATCCGACTGAAGCACCGAGCGCCGACTGCTACCGACCGGAGCAGCAGCGACTCGACCCACTGCTAAGCCACCCGACACCTGGAGCTTGATTTCGCCGGACTGAACGTCTGCACCGCTGCACCCAGAACTCGCCATCCCGACTGTGCACCACCCCGCGACAATCAGCCCCGCCTCGTCGCCTCTACCCTGTCCACGCACGCAGGTTCGACATAAACCTAATCTCAAAAATGTACACCTACGTATATCATGCGCTAGTATGTGTAGATATCGGTATACGCATGTATATACATGTTTGCGCACATATAGGTACGTAGATATTATGCTCGACTAAGATATATACGTACATACATATATATATATTAGGTATCCCTAGTATGTATATACGTTATTATGTATACACATGGTATAAGCTTTGTTGGTATATCTATATAATATATATATATATATATTATAATGGTAACTAATGAATACTTATATATATACATATGAACCGTATAATTCTCAATCAGCATAATACATACGTATATAGAAATGTGCATCGTATGAATTGAATTAAGTATAAACATATGAATACCTATTAATTGTGTAATTAATTAGTACCATGAGATACGTTAGCCGTAGTGTGTACTATGTAATATATGCACTAGATGTCTTGAATGTGACCACGGATACCCCGTAGTTACATTGACCTATGACCATGTAGTATGTTAGCAGACTGTCATATGTACATTGACGTACTGGCAAGACCCGTATCATCGACTATCTGTCATGCACAACAACTACAGATGTGACCCCCCTAGCGTAGTCTGTGAGATCATGGTGTTTGATTTTGTATTAGTGAAATGTCTGATGCAATATTGTGTTTATAATATATCTCTAGGACTGTTGGATCATTCAGACGATACCTTAGAAACCGGACAGTGGTATTGCCAGCTAAGGACCCCAGGCGAGTACATTCTCTGACAGTTTCTATTATGTTGATTATCTCTATAATTCTTGTTGTATAGCGTATATGACTCTGACACAGTTGTTTACACGAGTTAGCATCATTGAGACCTGTCACGAGGAGTCATGATTGGAATCCATCGTGCTAGCTAGGGAAAAATGGGGAAGTATTAGTAGTTTATGTGATCATACCCAAACTTTACATGCAGCATTAGCTCACCCATATTTCACGTCGGTGCAGCCTTACCCTTACATGCCTCATCGCTGTTACATCTGGTTAGCCTGACCTGTTGGGGATGATCGCTAATCCATGTAATGAGTCATATAGTCCCAAGCCGATCACATGATATACTGATGTTTCACACACTTAGATAGATGATTTCTTGACATGTATCTTGATAGATTGATCTTGTATTTCCACATGTTATAGTAGTTATTCTTCTACACACTTACATACCAGTTCTTTGTACTTGCGTACACTTGTAGTTCTATTCCTTGTCAGATGCATGTTGATGATGATGATGTTCCAGTACTTTATTCCAGCATTTCTTTTATTCCAGTATTTCTTATTGTCAGTTGTTCATATCTGTCTTGTATTTTTTTACACTGTGTTATAGTTTTTGGCAATATAAGTGGAACTGCTGTTAGAGGTGTATTTTCGTTCCAATCCTGACTGGATATTTTTTCCAGAGAATCTTGAGGATTTCTGTACCACGCACTACGGACCAGGTATAGATGCAAATTATGTACCAGAGATCCTAGAGGAGGCCCTGCCCCTAGATGAGGCATTGCCTACAGCTATCTAGATAGTATTTATTTATGCTTGAGACTTATGGAGGTTATTTCAGTTTATGTTTAGACTTATGTTAAGTTTAATTGGAGACTTATGTTGGACAGCTAGACTGTGAGTTATCTTTATGTTTGGGACATAGTGTTTAACTATGTTATTTCCTTTTATCTTTTATCGTGCCTTATAGTTGTTGTGATTGAGTTACTTGTGAGATTATTGTGAGATGTATATTGACCTCCTTATGGAGATGGACATCATTGACAGGTGTTAGCTGTATAGTATTATTGTGACCTAGACAGCATTTTACCGCCGATGCTGCGGCGTAGGCTGGACGTACCCACGCTCTCGTGCCCCTATACCAGGTGCGGGTCGTGACACAAAGTAACTGACCTCACCGGGACTGCTCCAGAGCGCTGCGATCGAGTCTTCGACGACATCCTGAAGACAGGTTTAAACAAAGAAATAAATATTGTGCACGATACGATATCATCAAGAAAGGGCAGTAATATTTCAAAGAAAGCAATTATTATGAATGATAACGGTAATAAATTCAATAGATTAAAAATGTTCCTAGTTGTGATTGAGTATCCTATCAACCTATATCCTTAGTCCTATATCCTATAGCAGGCTTGTAGTAATACTCTAAGTCTGAGTACTACTACTTCAACCTGCATGGGCCACCAAAAAAATGTGTCACGACCCACACCCGGTGTAAGAGCAGGGGTACGTGGGTACGTCCATCCTATGTCGCAGCATCGGCGGTAGAACGCTATCTAGGTCAACAATATTATCTAAATATCACATACAATATATATAATGTACCTGTCGAGATATCTCAACTCCCAAATAGAGGACAATATGATAATATGATAATGGTAAACAATACTCAATCACAATAACAAACTAGAGGAAGGTATGGCACAATATGGAATAGAAGAAAAGAAATAAAGTCACAATACATCACAAGTCTTAGTCCAATCTCAACACAAGATCTCAATAATAATACAATGCCAAAGTGTCTAACTGACACATACAATATCAATGAACTAGCTAAGTCTCATCGACTGCTGGTAGTATCTCAACAAGCTCTACAGATGCTAACTCAATTGGATCGCCATCCTGTGGCCTATAGTGCGTAGGACACCATCCTCTAATAAATTATCTAAAAAATATATCCAATCAGGATTGGAGCAAAGTATAACCCAATAGCAGTTCCAATAATTGACATAAACTATGAAACAACAATAGCAATGAAAATAAATGATGGAAGTAACTGAACTAATAAATATCACGAGAAAGAGCATTATGGTAAATAATGGCAAGAAACTGAGAACAATATGGCGAGAAACAATAATGTAATAAACTGGAATAAAGGAAACAATAATAATAAACATGCCTTGAAATATTAGTAAGATAATGTGATCGGATTGGGCCTAACACGGGCTATATATAAAAGGTGAGCTAGCATGATTACACGTGAGTTGCATGATCTGATAACTATCAAGGGCTACACTAAATCATGGGCTATAAGGTATGATCACATATCCACTAATACTTCCCCAACCTCCGACTAGTACACGGATCCAAATCACGACATGTTATAACACGTATATCACATTGCACGGTCTATAATATCATGCACTATCATTACGGTCTATATAATTACTAAGATATCACGGTAATCACTGAGTAATCACGAAGCACGACACGGTGATCACTAAGTCATCACGACAATAACATCTCATGACCAAGATCCAAGTATACAAATCCGTGTAACCATTATTTCAGGAATCAAATATCTCAATACTAAATACATGAAACATAGAGACTATCAAATAAAAAAACTATCAGAGAATGTACTCACCTCTAGTCCTGAGCAAATAATGTAACTCGGTGCTCAAGCTGGTATCACACAATCATATATATATATGAATAATTATTTTATTGGGTGTAAAGAATGATAAATATGCTAAATGAGTCAAAATATGTTTCCTAGGCCATTTCTAAGTCAAACTATGTCAACTCTGGG
Organism: Iris macrosiphon; assembly: GCA_036927795.1. NCBI lineage: Eukaryota > Viridiplantae > Streptophyta > Magnoliopsida > Asparagales > Iridaceae > Iris > Iris macrosiphon. Next base: position 418,149 of record JAYESA010000154.1, read on the forward strand.
TCAACTAGTCAAACTTGGTCAAACTAGCTATTTCTAAGTTACATGAGTCTATATCTAGGTTAATGGGTCCAAATACTACTTATCTAGGTCATAGTAGCTATATTAGGATACTAGAGTATCATAGCTATTAAGTATCAAGAGATAAACAATTATACTTATATACACTAGTTATCCCTTAGCTAATATTAACTCTATATTGATTACCTTGGCTTTGAGCCATCTTAGTATCAATACTAGCTACCCTCTTGGTATTTAATACCCAATGAAACATCATACCCTCATTACCTTGGTTATCTTAAGGTAAACTAGAACTTAGTGTCTACCCATACAATATCAACTTCTAACACACTAACTTACATTTAACTAATAGCCAACCATACCTTACACTAATATATACTAACTGATATACTTAATACTAACCTACCTTGTTGTTGCTCTACATTCATTGTTGCTGCTCCTTAGCAGTAGACAATGCTTAGGCACTGCCTGATACCCCTGCACACCCTCACATCTGCAGCACCCTGCTACTACAAGCAGTGATATTGCTAACTACTGCTACTGATTGACTCATACTTCAAGTATCTAAACCTGAGCCACTCCCACAACTTACCTAGATGCACCCTTCATGAACTCAACTAGATACCCTCAAGTACTTGCCTGCATTGATGCAATGTCATCCACTCTAATGTTCATTCTGGAACATTACTTCCCCACAGTTACTCGATTCCTAGGTCCCAGGTAAACCTAGTAGCTGCTGCTACTCTAATGCTAACTACTGATGCCTCTACATATATGTATAAGTGGCTATGTTGTGTGTTTAAATCACTCCATCATATCCCCTCTTACAACTACTACAATGGACCACACATGAGCCCAACCACATCCCTGCTGCTGCTAGGTCTCGAAACTGACAGAGTTCTTCCCTTATATCTATCTCCATAATACACACAATCAAGGATACCCCCATATATATATATATATATATATATATATATATATATATATATATATATATATATATATATATATATATATGTATATAACCATACCATTTAGATATACACAATACTAAAATAGAATATCAAAACTCACCAACACAATTAACTAATCAGTTGGAATGTATCGCACCTATATCATACTAAATCTATGATACGCTTGTGATACACCCCTAACACAATACTCAATGCATCACAAATGATATGAGCAAGTCTAGAATCATACTTCTAAGCAATATAAAGTGCTAGCTACTCATCTACGTGTCCATAGCAAAATATGACATGTGCAAGCCCCCGTGTCAAAGAAAAAAATCTCCAAATCAACCCGTATCACTAAATTGTCATGATACGGCCTATTCGTATCCAATTATGGACACGACACTAGCTTCACAAATTTAATCTAAGTCAAATTATATCTAATTGACCTAATGACAAATACTTGATGCATCAATCTCAGAATTCTTCCAAATTGGGCACAAAAACCTATGTAGAAGTCACAATATAAGTAATATGAACTTAGTTCTTGGTCCTATAGATAGCCCTAAGCCAAGGGATGATTTCTAATGGTTAAATGCATGAATTAGAGTCTATATTAAGGGGTGAATTCAGAAATTACCTATTGAAAAATGGATTCCCAATAAAATGCTCAATAGACACAATTAGGACATAATCTCCTTGTCAATTTCTCTTTCTTCAAGTGCTCCTTGCAATCCAAGCTCCAATGTTTCTTAGATGATAAAGTTGAGAGGGAATGGGTATGAATTTGGTTGAATTTGGTAGAGGGATGAGTTAATTTAGGAAAAAACAATTGGGGATCCCTAATGAAATAAACTAATGATAGGAGAGAGAGAGAGAGAGAGAGAGAGAGAGAGAGGAAGAGAGAGAGAGAGAGATACCCTCTTTATGTGGTTGGCCCCCTCTTTCCCCTTCCCAAGCAATGTACAATATCCAAGATGCCCCTACTAGCTAGTCATGAGATTTAATTAGGAAGGACTATATTACAAAGCTTCTAATTCTTCATGAATTAATCTAATCTCCTTAACTAATTAAGAGAATAGGTCTAAGGGGCATAGTCTAATGTTGGGCTCAATTGTCATGACAACTAATGTGTCCACTAATGACAAATCCAAATAACCATAGTCTAGCACACTAACAAATAATTAAATAGCACAACTCAATATAATTAATTAGTAGCATATACATAATATTTAACTACTAAATAATAATATATTAAATGACAAAGATACCCTCATCTAGAAATATGGTAGTGATAGCGAGCCATGAACATGCCATCTATTACCTTAGAAGGATGATGGTCGGTACCGAGTGTCACGTCCTAATCTTCTGCAAGCTCAATCGTCCCCGCTGAACGTGAATCACCACGTTGCAGCACTCCCGCAGGACATGATGTCGTACGAGCCTGGAGTTGCGCTCGCACAAGGCAATGTTGTCAAACATTAAAGTTATCATCGAAATGACCAAGTTGCAGCGAAAGTCAAAAATTGTGTACCAAGTACACATCAGAGTATACGCAGCGAAGCTTTCGATAGGGTCCAATAAAAATACCACAAAGGAGAATGCCACAAAGGCGATGCAATACTCTTACTCTTTTTCTTGCCCACAAAGGTACTTACCATTCCATATGTTATGCCCCGTATATCCAAGCAGCACCACTACACTTGTGTACCTGAAATAATGCCCACAAACGTGGGTCAGTACACAGTCGTACTGATGAGCGGGGTAACCCACTCATCTAAACTGATACTAAGTAGAATAGTGAATGCAAACAGTTATATGGTGATCTTTCTACTTGAATCCTAGATTCATTTCATGGCAGAGGTATAACGTATTAAGAAAAACTATAAAGCAGGTTAAGCATGCAAAGCAAACAACTCTTATCTATATGAAGTCACTTGCCAAGCCATAAAGGACTGATCAACTGCAGTTCTACCCAATCCAATACTGATTAGCTAGCCCGCCTGGTCGTATCGAACTGGCGGTACCGCACCCAAGGCACGTTACCATTTGTTTCCTCTATGGCCGAACGGTCCCGGTGCCTAGGAGCATATCTCGTTCAAGAAAACCAAACCCTGTGAGCAACAGGTTGTCCGTGACCAATGCAGACACCAAGTAAATATAACGAGAGAATCGAGCATTCTCGTCCCACCAAATGATCCTAGCCTCAACCCAACCAACTATCCATAACCATTCTCTAACTATACCACAAGTCACCATCTCAAGTTATTCCCATAGGCACTATGCCGCTTCGACAGAATGCTCCAATTGGTACAACACCCCTCGCTCAAAAAATCCCGTGGCACAATGCCCCAACAGTGGCACAATGCCTCCACCGATGCAGTTGTCCGATTTTGAACTACAACTACACGCTTTGCTTGCCAAAGCGCCCACTTGATACTCGTGCACGGATGCATGCTCGCTCGCCCGCCTGAATTACCTCGATATTCCAACCAAGATGATCCACTCAAGCTCCAACTGCCTACTCAAGCTCTAACTTCCTAACGCAAAACCAACTCAAGCCACAAATCATATCCAACCAAACGACGTATACTCTATGCACACCACAGTGTAGTAATTTCTAAGTTCCAGTCCAAGTGTTCAAGCCATTACGTGTGTTCCATATTATTAGGCATAAAGGAGTAGAGGAGAAGGGACAGATCCCACTCACCAAGTTTGATTCTGTTAAGCACCCTACCTTGCCAATACTGAGATAGCAGGATTGGAGAGATAATATCGTATTCCTTAGGATGATCCTTTGAACCCGTGGTTCGATGCAAAGCACGATCTACTCAATTGGTATGACCGTGCGAGCAGGTCGTGCTCTCCAAATCATCCGACCGATCGAACTAAGAAATACGACATTATCTATCTAATCCTGCTATCTCAGTACTGCTCTGAACGAACACCTGATTCTATCGAACTCCACTTACGATCTACACATGAATCCAACTCAAATCAATACTTTTTCCCAAATCCAACAAATCAAAATATAACCAGCTATTGCCTCATCCAATCCGACTCAGCGTAATGCACTGAGCGGTTGCGGGGCATTATACCGAGCACAGTTACAACCCTGTCAAAAAGGAATGCCTTGCTTTGATCTTCGCTATTCAGAAGATCCACCATTTTGTGATCGGGCAGACAATCCATGTCAACTCTCGAGTTAACCCCCTCAGGGTGCTCATGACTAAGCCAGGGGCGCTCAATTCTCACCTTGCCACATGGGCAATGCTGTTGTCACCGGACGACATGGTGTTTGTCCCTCAAAAGACTGTTAAAGGCCAAGCATTGGTCAACTTTCTTGCATCTTATCCCGTACCATAAATATTAAAACTTTACGATAATATTCCAAACGAGGTGTTAGAATCTGACACGACAATGGAAGAGTCCATTTGGTGAATGTTCTTTGACGGTGCTTCAAGAAACGGGCCCAAGGGCAACATTGTCATCGGAGGCAGGATTATGTTGGTCTCTCCCAATAATCGGGTCATCTATCACACGTATTCTCTCATGGAGCCATGTTCCAACAACATAGCATAATATAACACTCTTATTATCGGGTTTCAACTGGCTATACATTAATTGGGAGTGGACTACCTAGAAGCCTATGGTGACTCCAAGCTGATAGTTAGTCAGGTACGAGGCAAGTACGAAGTTTGACATGAGGATTTCATACCGTACCATTAAGCCGTAATCGGCATAATCACCACCTTCACTGGTATCTTCATAGATCATGTACCACGGCTCTAAAATAATGATCATCAAGATATATAATATCACCAATGAAGTATAAATACTCAATCACAGATCTATAAGATAGAACAATCGTATGAATATGATACAAAGAACAGAAGAGTCAAATACAACTCACAAGACAAAATAATATCCAATGAGTCATCAAATATAATAAGAATACTAATGTCAAATGCTGGAGACAAATCCAGTCAATAACTTATCTACTGAGCTACAAGTACTGGGTCGTCTGTCTCAACCGGGATGAGACCCTCCTGAGCCAAAGTCTCTGGCTCTAAGACAACTACGTCCTGAGGTTCGTAGTGAGTGGGATACCTCTCCTCAGTGTCTTCTGGAAAAAATATATCTAGTCAGAAAAGGAGCAAAGTACACCTCTAACAACAGTTCCAATAAATGATAAAAGCTACGTAATAGTAAATAGAGTAAAATATACAAGATGCAAGATACAAGTACAAGAGATATACAAAATAGGAATACTAAAATTAAATACAAGAAATAAGCATTATGGAAATGAGCAAAAAATACTACTACTATGTGAGTGAGTATCAGCTTCAACATGTGATCGGCTTGGGAACTTATATAAGTATTAGGGCCTTGTTAATCATACGTGCGGTTTATGATCAACACTCACAAGGACATGCACAAAAAAGTCAAACTAGTTAAATTCTAGTTCATAAAGCTATTTCTAGGTCAAAATAGCCAGACTAGGTCAACTCTAGGTCAAAGTAGTCAAACTTGGTCAAACTAGCTATTTCTAGGTTGTATGAGTCCATCTCAATGATATTGGCTCCAAATACTATGTATCTAAGCTTTACTAGCAATTTTAGGTAACTAGAGTAACATAGCTACTAAGTACAAATATATAGCACTATATATATATAATACTAGCTATTCATTAGCTAATACTAACTCTATATTGATTACCTTGGCTTTGAGCCGCCTTGGTATCAATAGCTAGCTAACATCTTGGTATTCACTACCAATACTTAAAGATAAGCCAATACCTTGACCTTATCTTGGTGTATCTCAAGGTAATTCAAGAACTAGCATCAACCAATATTAATACTTTAACCCATATACTAGCTAACTTACTTACTAACTTGTATTAACTGTTAATAATATCAAAACTTACTAATTAACAAAGTACTAATTAATACTAACTGTTATCAATACTAATTGATAACAATCCTATATACTAACTGTTATCTAGTATATTAACCAATCTAACATAACTTACATTATACTCAACAACTGATACCTACTAACTTAACTAATATTGCTAACTGTTAACCAACTAATAACTGGTATCACAACACACTTACAATACCCTATTAACTGACTTATTTTAACTTTCTAAAACACTAACATACTAACTTAACATCTAATACTAACATACTAACTTAGCATCTAACTATACACTCCAACCTACAAACCCAACCCCTTTACCATTGTAGCTGCTACTACTACATGTTGCTGCTGCTACTATGCATTGCTGCTGCTGCTGCTATGCTATTGCATTGATGTGCACAAGTGCTCAACCCACCGTGCACAGATGTGCACAGTCCTCCCCCTTACACTTGCTGTCCTACCCGACTGGTCACAAGCTTCCCACAGTGCTGCTGTGATCAATCCAACTGACCCTATCTCATCAGTCAAGAATACTTTAAACAGTCCATTAACTTTAGGGTAAAACCCCCAAACAATCCACAACATGCACTCTACTATCCTTATCAAGATACACATACGTATATACATAAACACCTAGTAAAATTATAACCAAATGAATATATATATATATATATATATATATATATATATTTATATATTTATGTATATCATATATATATCATACAATAACCATAGCAACCTAAAATAGATATAAACAACTACTACTAGGGTATTAAATATTTTTTCAAATACGTGGAGTGCATCGCACCTGTATCACACTAAATCTATTATACGCTTGAGATACGGCTCCACCACACCACCAAACGTATCCCAAGAACATGAGCAAGTCTAGAATCACTATTAAAAGTACTACGAAGTGCTAGCTACTCAACTACGTGCCCGTGTTAAAATATGACATGCTCAAGCCCCCGTTCTGAAAGAAAATCCCCCAAATCAACCCGTATCGCCAAATTATCGTGATACGGCCTACACATATCCCATTGTGGACACGACACTAGTCTCATACAACCAAACACATGTCAATTTGGTCTAATTGACCTATTGACAAACACATGATGTGCCCATCTCATAATTCTCCCAAAATTGGCAAAACTTTCTCCATAGGTCTCCTATGAACCTAATTCCACTTCCTATGGGTAGCCAAAGTACATGGAAGGGTTCTTAATGATTAAACTACAGATTTATAGTCTAATTAGAGAGAAAAAACTAAATTGTATCTATTGGGAGATAGATTTCCAATACAAGTCTCCAAATAAGTGTCAAGAGCCTTCAACTTGTGCTCCTTCCTCCTCCTTGTAGATCTCTGCCTTCTCTTTGTTCCAATAGCCTCTAATGGTGAGTAGAGAAGGAATTGGAAGAGAATTTGGGTAGGAATTGGTGTAGGAATGAAGAAATTTGGAAGAGAAAAATTATAGATCTAAAAATGAGATGAATGGATGAAAAGAGAGAGTCTCTCTCCTTCCCCCTTGTGGACGACTTTGCCACCTTCTCCAAGTCACTATAAAAAGTCTACAATACCCCTTGGGGCTTGTCATGAAGGAATTAATTAAGAAAGTAAGGTTCTAATCCAATTGGTCTAACTAATTAAGTCATCCTCCTAATGAATGGCTTGATTATTGGGCTTGTTTCTTGGGCTCAAATCTAGCTAGAATTAATGTTGGTCCATGAGACTAGTCTAATCTAGCTAGGTCCACTAACATAAGTCTAAAATCAAATATAACATCTAACATTAAATAAATAGTACAATAAGTAATTATTCAATAAGCACATTAATTATGAAATGACAAAAATACCCTTCCTAGAAAATATGGTAGGGACAAGTCTACCCCCCTTAAAATATTTTCATCCTCAAAATTCAAAGACGAAACTAACCCCAAAAAATAATACAGAATCAGGAAAGAACATTCCTCAAGGCACAATCAAATATGGATAACGTTCTCGCATTTCATCCTCCCTCTCCCAGGTAGACTCACCCGGAGAGTGATGCCTCCATGCGACGCGTACCAAGGGAATGGTCTGGTTTCTCAGCACCTTCTCTCTCTGATCCAGAATCTCAACTGGCTGCTCTGGATAGCTAAGAGTAGGGCCCACCTCTATCTCCAAGTAATCCAATACGTGACTAGGATCCGCCACGTACCATCTCAACTACGACATATGAAACACGTTGTGCACTCCCTCCAATGCAGGTGGAAAGTCTAGTCTGTAAGTAACTGCACCGACCCTCTCGAGAATACTGAAAGGTCCGATGAATCGCAGACTAAGCTTTCTGCCTCCGCCAAAATAAATCGTGCCTCGTGTCGGAGAAATCCTCAGAAACACCAGACCTCTAACCTAGAGCAAAACACAACCTCAAGAACTTAATTTATAACAAACAACCAATATCCAAAAAAAAAATCTAAACTATATCTCAAATTCCAAAGGTCTCCGGTGGCTATCGGTCCAATGTCGCTGTCTATCCTGCGCTATTTGAAGTCTTTCTCTGATCAACTTAACCTTCTCTGCTACATCCACAACCATCTCTGGCCCTAGTAAAGCTCTCTCTCCAATATCGTCCCATGACAAGGGAGTACGACATCTCCGACCATACAGAGCCTCAAATGGTGATATCTCTATACTGGCCTGGTAGGCATTATTGTAAGCAAACTCTACCAAATGGAGATGGTCCTCCCAAGATCCCCCAAAATCTAGTATATAAATGCACAATATATCCTCGAGAGTCTGAATAGTCCACTCTGATTGCCCATCTGTCTGGGGGTGATATGCAGTACTGAACTTAAGAAAGTGCCCAAACTCACCTTCAAACTCCTCTAGAAATGAGAAGTGAAACGACTATCCCGATCTGAGACTATGCTAACGGGAATCCCATGTATCATGATAATCTTCCTCACATACATCTCTGCCAGGTTCTCCGTAGACAAACCCACCTTGAAAGGCAAAAAGTGGACTGACTTGGTCAACCTGTCAACGATGACCTAAATTACGTTATTCCCTCCTAGAGATCGTGGAAGTCCAGACATAAAATCTATAGTAATGTGCTTCCACTTCTACTCTGGAATGGGTAATGGCTGAAGTAAACCACCTGGCGTCTGCCGCTCGGCTTTCACCTGCTAGCACACTAAGAATCTGGATATAAACTGTGCCACCTTCCTCTTCATGCCATACCACCACACACTCTCTCGCATATCTCGATACATCTTATTGGCACTTGTATGCATAGAATACTGAGATCAATACGCTTCTTGCAATACCTCCTTACGCAGCTCCCTCTAGGCACACATAATCTAGCACAATGCCGCGAAGAACAATCCTCAGCAATAGTACAATCATCCTCCAATCATGTTCTCACCTGAGCTCTGATGCTCCTCAGAGATACATCCTCATACTGGGCTTCCTTTATCTTATCCATCAACTCTGAGTGTATCTGCAATCCCCACATCTGTATGGCAAAACCATGGACTATCACCTCAATGTTCAAGTTTTCCAAATCCTCCAACAAATACCAGTCCTGCATCAAAAATTTAGTTACCGGATACCTTCTCAAGGCATCGACAACTACATTGGCTTTCCTTGGATAATACTGTAAGGATATGTCAAAATCCTTTATCAGTTCCAACTACTGATGCTGCCTCATGTTCAACTATTTTTAAGTAAAAATGTACTTCAAGCTCTTGTGGTCTGTGAAGATCTCCACATGCTCTCCGTACAAATAGTATTTCCATAACTTCAAGGCAAAGATGACTGCTGCCAACTCTAAATCGTGGGTAGGATAGTTCTTCTCATGAGGACGCAATTGCCTAGATGTATAGGCAATCATTTTCCCATTCTGCTGAAGAACACAACCCAGCCCTTTCCCCGATGCATCACTATAGATAGTAAAACCTCCAGACCCTGATGGCAACATCAAAATAGGAGCATACGTCAACCTCGTCTTCAATTCCTTAAAATTAGCCTAGCACTTCTCTGTCTAAACAAACTCTACGTTCTTCCTGGTGAGTAGTCATCGGCTCAGCAATCCTCAAAAAATCTTGCACAAACTTTCTGTGGTAGCCTGCCAGACCCAAGAAACTTTTGATCTCTGCCACTGAACTTGGGGCCTTCCAAGATTCCACTACTGTGATATTCTTCAGATCCACTAAAATTCTATCACTAGTCACAACATATCCTAATAACTCCACCTTGTCCAGGAAGAACTCACACTTGGATAGCTTTTCATACAATTTCTCCTTCCTCAGCACATCCAACACAATTCGTAGATGCTCATCGTGTTCCTCTGGTGTCTTCGAGTATATATATCATTGATGAACACCACCACAAACTTGTCAAGGTACTAGTGGAACACCTTCTTCATTAAATTTATTAATACCGTTGGGGCATTAGTCAACCCAAACGATATCACCATGAACTCATACTGGCCATACCGAGTCCTAAAAGCAGTTTTCAGAATGTCCTCCGGCTTTACTTTTACCTGGTGGTAGCCTGATCTCAAGTCTATCTTGAAAAATACCTTGGCGCCACTCAACTGATCAAACATGTCATCAATTCGTAGCAACAGCTATTTATTCTTGATAGTGAGATTATTCAATATCCTGTAATCGATGCACATGCACACCGATCCATCCTTCTTCAGTACAAATAATATCGAGGCTCCCCATGGTGAAGAACTAGATATGATAAACCCCTTATCCTATAATTCATCCACTTTCTTCTTCAGCTCGACCAGCTCACTGTTATTTACTCCATAGACATGCTGTGAAATTGGTTCCGCACCTAGCACCAAGTCTATAGAGAACTCAATATCTCGATATGGCGGCAATCTTGATAATTCCTCAGGAAACACATCAAAGAACTCTGCTATCAAAGGATATATCAACTCCTTGTCTTCCACCATAGCTCCACAGATAATGCCTTCTCTCTGCTCTGTCGCTCCTCTAGCAAACTCAAACTCTGGCTCTCCTGGTAGGCTAACCTCCTCTGCAATCTATACTAGCATGGTGTCTACTCAACCAATCTATCATGAGTACAATATCGTAACCCAGATATGGCATTACAAGTAGACACACACTCAGCTCCCAGCCTCCCAAAGTAACTTCGATCCTTGTAAATATCACTAACCTGGATAATGCCTCCCCAGTTCATGATCTTGTAAGTCCTAAGAAAATACTCAACTACGAAATAATGCTTTAAAGCAAAAGAAACATATACAAAACTATGGAAAGCACCACTATCAAATAATACTAAAGCTGGAATATAATCAAGAAGAACAGAACCTGCAATGACATCTCCGGTGGGCTCGGCCTCCTCGACCGTCATAACAAACGCTCATCCCTGAGGTGCACCCCCTGATGCTGGTGCTGGGTATAACGCTGTTGCTGGATCGGAAGCAGCGGTCCCCTTGGCTGTACTGCAAGTGGCCTCGTTTGTGTTCTCGGAGCTGGAGCTGCTCCCTGAACTACACGATGACGGTTGGAAGGACAATCCCTCAGCTGATGCCCCCCGGCACCACAATACAGACAAACTCCTAACCTCTTCCTGCAAACTTCCCAGATATGACCGGGCTTCTTGTAGAAGTGGCATAAAGCTTGTTGTGACTGTCTCTGTTGCTGCTATGGTTCCTGGTAAACTGACGTCCTAGATGGAGTATGGTGCTGTTGTGGCTGCTGAAAAGGCCTATACTGGAAATAAGGATGCTTAGCAGGCACTATGCAGCTAATAGCCACCAGAAAAGAATCATCGTCTCTCTTGGATTTCAAGGCCAACTCCTGCTCAACCTTGCGTGCCTCTACAAGTATCTCTGAATACGTCTCATAAAAAGATGGAATGAAGATCTTCACTTCCTATTTCAGACCCTCGCGGAAGTGGATAGCCCGAACCTCTGGCTCCCTCACCAAATACTCCATAAATTGGCTCAGCCTACCGAACTCTGTAGCGTACTCCTCCACGGATATGCTCCCTAGAGTAAGGCCCTCAAACTGCCTCTCCAAGTCCAGTCTGTCCTCCCGAGCAAAGAACTTTCTCTTGAAGAGGTCCTTGAATACCTTCTAAGACTGCCCTATATGAGCAAAAAGTGGCTCATTCCTGAACCAAGTATAGGCGTTGTCGAACAGCTGAAGTCCTACTGCCTCAACCTTCACATCCTTAGTAAGACGGGACAATCCTCATGAGATGCTCGATATCCTCGAGCCAATCATTAGTGTAGACGATGCCCTCAATTCCCTTGAAGACCCGAGGTTCCAGCTTCTTGAAGTCGTAGATATTATCCGACCGAAACTACGCAACCTGTGGAGCAACCTGCTGCTGGACCAGAGCTCCTCTCTCTACTACAGCAAGGGCAAGCTAATGAGCACTCTTAATACCCTGCCGTAATACATCGGTCTGCCTCTGGTGAGCCTCTGACTGGGCCTTCTGAGCCTCCTTCATCTCGCGAAACAATGTGAATACCTGAGTCGCATCTGCGGCATGAAATATAGAGGTAAAAATCCTTCAGACACAGCTGGAATAGTCCTCTGAGCTGGAGGTGGACCCTCGAACATAGCTGATACGCCAATCATCGAAGAAGTGACTGTTGCAGGCCCTCGGGAAGTCGTAGATCTTTCAAAAACTGCTCCCTTCTGCTGCGATCGAGTCTTAGGCGTTATCCTGAGGTAAAGCGAAAGAAAAGAATTAATATGGCACATGATATAATATACGACAGTTAAAGCTTAATTATCAAATATCAATATCAAGGAAGAACAGTTGAAATGAATAATAGTTTTTTTCTAGTTGTGATTGAGTATTCTCAGCCTATAGCCTATATCCTATATCCTGAAATAGGCTCGTAATAGCAATCAAATTAGAGCACCACTACAAATTGCACTAATTACGACCTCGAAGACCTGCATGGGCCACCACTAAAATGTGTCATGACCCGCACCCGTTGTAGGGACGCGAGTAGTGAACAACGTCCAGCCTACACCGCAACATCAGCGGTAGAATGTTGTTTGAGTAAACTATCTAT
>JAYESA010000155.1:0-75000 GCA_036927795.1 Iris macrosiphon
TTACTCGGCCAAGCTCGCTGCCATCACCGCAGCAGCCTCCACCCGCCATCACCCGCTCCACCTTACTCCGGCCAATCCGGCAGAACCACCACGATCCACTTCCATCTCCGCCATCATCATCTCACCGCAGTTCTCCTTCTCCGGCCAAACCCGCTGCTACTTCACCACCACCTCCACGAACCACCCTCTTCCCTTCCTCCACCCGCAGCCACCTCGACGAACCACCCTCGGCCACCACTACAACTCCGACCAGCACCACCACCTCCACGACCAGTTACACCCCCCACGACCACCACCTCGAGCAACGTCTCCTTCACAACAGTCGAGCACCCCGCCATCTCGATCGAGACGTGCGCCACCCCTGCGGTCGACGCCATCCCTGACCGGAGCTGCAGCATCGACGCTACCACCACCCGCAGCCACCCGGGGTAACTCCTCACCCATCTCCTTGTTTTAGTGTAGTGTTGCTTCTTGTTAAATAGAACCTAGTTAGGGTTAGGGTTATGAATGCTACACGAGATTTTAGGGTTTATGTTATATTTTCCATGCATTTTGATGGGTATTGAGGAGCAGGTTGATTAAGTATGAAATGGTGTTGTGATATCAAAACGTTGGTCATTTATTGAGAGCTGATAATTAATAATGAATTTATTTGAGTAGCTATTTATTGTGAAATGGTGAAAGAATAACAAAATGATGGTTATATAACGGAAAGTTGGATAATTAATAATTATTTTATTTGAGGATAGTATATTTAAATGTGCATGATAACGTCTGTGAATACAAGGGTAGAATCTGAGGATGAGCATAGCTCGAACTACTGAAACACCGTGATAAATAGTAGGGGATTGAGGATTTGGTTTGATGATGTTATACTGATAATTGATCGTATTAGATGCAACGTACCTTTAGTCAACCTTGGTCAACCCCCTAGCTTAGTGTCTATGTGAGCTATGTAACTAAGACTGAAGCCTATGTTAGACGTGTGTCACCTCTTACTTTAGAATAACATTGTGATATTTTATTGATTGAGCATGTATCTCATCTCTAGGTACTTCGGGATCCGCGGACTTGGACGTTGTACCGGAGCCCCATCTTCAGCATCCGGATCCAGGCAAGTGTATCTTGCCATCATGTATTTCAGTTTCCAGATTTCTATTTATTTATTCTATGCATTGTGCGCGCTTTGGACCAAAATCGTTACTTCGCGTCCGGATCATAACCGGGTGCAGACGTTCGTCGGTAACGTCTGGTAACGATTGATAGATGTTCGCAACACCTTGATACACCTACTTGGTTACATCATAACCCTAGGACACATTCAGACACCATCATCGAGCCAGATTTTCTGTATCCTGATACTGTCAGCATGACCGAAATCTGGGATGACTTTAGGGTCGTGATTGTTGATAGTTACTTCAGTATGATAAGACTGTTAGATAGAGGTTCAGGTTCAGCGAACACTCGTTGACCGCTTTGGGAGGAAAAGACAGTTACTAGACGTTTGGGCTACTCTGCACGCGCTATATATATGTATCTATCCTATTTATGTAGTGTTCTTGTATCCGGAGTCGTATTATCACCCGTGTGACTCTGTGCTCGGAGCTATGGTACGTCCCGTGTGTCTCTGTGTTCGGAGCTACAGTTTTATTTTGGACAGCCCACGCGTCGAACATTGTCTTCAAAGTTGTGTCTCAGTTAGTTGGTTATGCTAGATTACACCGGCGTTGCACTTATTTCTTTCTGTTATACTATGGCATGCTGTTTTTGTACCTTGTTACGTCCATCTGAGGACCTGGTTCCTTTCCAGGCTTAGGCAAGGAGGACTATCCGGAGGAATACGGACCGGGTGTATATCCAGGAAGGGCCTGTCGCAGATGACGAGATCCTTCCCGAGGACTTCGTTTGACCTCTGGTAGTGACTTCACCCTGGGACGGTATTACTATCTAGCTTGTAGATACCGATCCTAGTTATCTTATAGCTTTCCTTCATTTTAGTATTTGTATTAGCGGGTTTGTTCCCGTGTGACTATTCTCGTATTTGTACTATGATACTTTTCCCGTATTATTTCCCTTCTGCACATTAGTAGTTATGATCTTCTCTATGTGCTCTTTATATCTGTTGTCTGTGGATGAGATTTAGTTTCACTGTCTATGTGTTATATGTTGGATTTTATCATTGTACTTTACAGCTTAGGTGCACTCCGGCGGGTCCATTAGATTGGGATGTCCGTCGAAGTGTACCCGCTGGCCATTGCCACGTGGCTCAGTTCCTTATATTTGGAACTGGAGCGTGACATCCTCTCTCCTATTTATAGAGGGATTACCAGGTTAGATTATCTTTGCCTGCTCCCTCTGATACTAAAATACCCGTATCAGTGAATGAAATTGATAAATTGGTTTTCTCACTGGTTGCCAACTTATCCTCCCCTTGCTGACTCACCAATCCATCTGGCTAAGGAGCTGACTCTATACTAATATGGTGACTGCTATACTAATATGGTGACTGTACCCATGTGGATAAGGTTTTATTTACAAAGAGGATTTTGTATCTATCACTGACCACTGTTTAGTATCGGTGATACTTAACAGGAATGCATCACTGGCCTAAAAGCTAAAATTGGGAACGTATCAATGCCCTTCCCTTAAATTGACATTGCGCCAAGGTCAAGAAGGAAATAATTATGATTCCTGGATCCCATATAGTTATCACCATCTTCTCTTTGGTAGAAGGGCCAGCATGTGTTGCTGCTGCAGGCGCCTTGTCTTGCAACTGCCCCAAGCTCTAACCAGGAAAGCTTCCTTACAGCAGATTACAGAATGTTGCAGACCAAAGCTTCACATTAGCAGGCAACAGCATAACAGCTCCTTTGGCAGGGCCAAAAGAATATTCACAAAAGAAGACATTATCATTGATAACAGGAAAGTCCAAATTTGGAAGATCAATTTCCTTTCTGACTTCACACTTCCTTTCTAACATCTCCACAGGAACGTAGTCTACATCATCACTGTAGTACACTTCTCTCATATCGGAGTAATAACCCTTCTCTGCTGTGAAACATCTTCTGGACTGTAAAACCTTCTTACTTTAACCTTCATAGACACATGAGTGTTGTTTAGACCCCACAGAAACCACAATCTCTAATAACTGGCAAACAATATAGGCTTTAAGTACCACATTCCTTCCGATTTTGAAAGTTCCACGGTCTTCATCTTCTTCAACAAAAAACTTTGGTCTCACATACAAAAAATCTTGAACACTATTCAATTTCCTTGTAGATAAAACTTCTCTTGGAACAAATTTTAAATTCATCCTCTTGGACCTCTTTCTTTTGCAGAAGTGACAAACCCCAGTTTTGAGGCACAAATTGTTAAATGGAAGGGTGAAGAAGGCACCTCTCTCAGGCCAATATAGGCTTTTGCAGTAGTATTCAACGGGAAGCCCTTTCCTTTTCCATTTTCTTCCTTTGCTAATTTTATAAGCATTAGCATCCTCTTTCCTATGGTTATGCCCCCATGCTAGAAGACGGATACCAACAGTTGCAGTTTCTTTGACGTCTTCCAATTCAAATTCCAAGCATTGGTTAGTCAAAAACACTTTCCTTGCATTTGCAGTATTCCCAAGAAGAGTTTGACTACCTCTCTGTTCTGGTAATGTAATGCTAGAAAATGTAGGAACCAAATGAATAGATATACTTGGATCTCATACCATGTAAGTGAAGTATTCCGAGAGAACTGATGTTGGAGTTTTCTTGATAATGGGCATACCTCCAAAACTAGCAACGACTAGGAGAGACTGCAGCAGATTGGTGACTCTATGCTCATTGACCCGAACAGACAAATATGCATCCATATGCTCCTCAGGATCAAATGGGCCTTTCAACTCTCCCTCTCTGGCTTTGTTCTCATAACTACATCCTTCAGGTCCTTCAGCTCTTTAGCTACTGAAGTAGTAGTTTTTGCTTTGTCAAGTTCAATGAAAAATTCTTTCATCTTTTCGTAGATTTTCATATTGCTGGCTTGCTGCTTAATGCTCTCCTTGGCACTCTGAACCTTCTTCTTCAGAACCACCTGATCATAACTTGTTGAGGATGCCATAATCTCAACCAACTCAGATTTTTTTCTCAGATGAAACATTCCTATCCGATGAAGCTATATCAAATGACTACCTAGGAGTGTCATCTCCACACAAATCTCTGCATTGTATGTCGGTAAAAAATGCTTGCATATGACCTAAAGTAAAAGCCTCAAAGAATTGATTCTTGGTATTTGTTGAATCATCTTCTTTTTTACATTATGATACGTTTTGTTGAGCACGTCGTTCTCTTCTATGACTGATGATATCTGGGATTGAAGTTTTTCTCCGTTAGATACTGGAGTTGTATGGTTTGATGTTCCCATCTGTATAGATCCTAGGGGTGGGTATGTAGCAACCCCCATCCGTGTAGATACTTGAAATGGTTGTGCTGACATATTGCCAAATGATGAATATATTGGGAAAATATTCATACCAATTTGTGGAGGTCCTTGTGCCAGGACTGGGTGAGAGTTATGCTGTTGGCAAGTGTATCCAAGATTTTAGACAGGGTTTGACAGTGGAGAACTATTGCCAAGAACATTGGGCATGATCATTGGATTAGGGTTTTGATTAAACCCATAATTGGGAATGGAAGCATTCATAGGTGGGTTGGTTGGTGCTTGGCCAAACAAACTGGGGAAAATGAGATGTAGCAATTTGTTGACTGGAAATGGGTTTGCAGGAAATCCTTAAAATGTTCTTGATATCTAGTTTCCATTATTTTTCTGCTCGACTTGGGAAACTGGCCCTGGATTTGCTCTCATGCTGGTAGGAAACTGTTGGTTGGATGGATTTGGCTCACAAGGAAACAAAGGGTTTGGAATTCCTATGGAGCCAACCCCAAATTGTAGTAAATGATAAAAGCCAAGAGATGAGGGGAGTACTGTGGAAGTCAACTGAGATGTATAAGGGGTCTGTAATGGTGGAGAAGGTAGGAGTGGAGGTGGAGCCATGGTGGTGGCTGATGGTAGAGTTTCACCTCCTCTAGTTCTTTTTAACTCCTCCAATATTCTTATGGATTTTGGAACTGCTCTTTAACATTCTGTTGAATTTGGAGTTAAGGTTAAGAATATTACCGTCAAGAACCAGCAGATGTTCCTCCTCAGCGACACTCCGGCGACCCTCTGGCGATCTTCGGCGAGAGGTCCGGCTGCTCGGGCTGATTTCTCGACTGGTTTCAAGAACCGGTTCGAGTGGCTCTGATATCAATTGATGAGATCCCCTTCCATTTGAGCCAAAGTTTGGAAGGAATCTAGCACTTTCCACCTTGGCCTCCAGGTAAATTGCAGAAATAACAATTAGAGACTCAAATTTGATGAAGAACAAAAGAGATTTTATTCAGGGTTATTGAAGAACCAAGAATTGGTTACAAGAGGAAGAAGAAGGGAAAGGAAAGGAAATTAACAAGTAAACTGTAAAGTGGAAATTATGGATGATTATTATTGAAGAGAGGGTTACATTTATATATGAGCGGCTAACCCCTCTCACTATTATTTTATCCGATGTTGGACTAAAGTCCAATATTACTAATACTACTATTAATACTTAACACTCTTTCTCAAGTTGTAGCATATATGTCAATCATGTCCATCTTATTACACAAAAATTGAACCCGATGATCCAAAAGAGACTTTGTGAAGATATCAGCTATCTGATCACCGGTTCTTACGTGGTAAAACTTTATCATCCCCTTTTTATACCCATCAAAGACAAAGTTGATGTCGATTTTAATGTGCTTCGTCCTTTTGTGAAATACAAAATTGGTAGCAATATGGATAGCAGACTAGTTATCACATCACATATCTGCTGCTTTAGATCATGTTTCTTCTGCCAACTCTTGTAGAAGATGCTGCAGATATAACATCTCTGCTGTGCCATGAGCAATGGCTCAATATTCTGCTTCTGAACATGACCGTGCTATCACACTCTGCTTCTTACTTTTCCACGATACCAAGATTCTGCCAATAAATATCGAGTAGCCAAATGTAGACCGTCTATCCGCCAGACTCGCACACCAGCCAGCATCGGTAAAGCACTCAACACGAGTATGTCCATGATTCTCCATCCGAATTTCTTTTTCCGAATTCTGGGCTAGATAGCCAGAATTCTGAGAACTACCTGGCAGTGTGAAACTCGTGGAGAAGCATAAATCTACTTGTGACACTTACGACGAAGGAAATATCTGGGCGAGTCATGACCGCCAAGTAGTTGAGTTTTCTAACCACTCGACGATACTGATTCGGATTGGTCATCATGACCCCCTCGTCTGGGAGTAACTTTCTTATTAATCGAATGCCATCGTCGGTTTTTACTGGTGCGACTCTATTTTCTCGGTTATATCCCGAACGAGAGCCATTTCCTCTACCTCTCAAAATTTTTAGTTGTTTGTGCTATGTTCGAGATACCCAACCGACCCTTTCTAAATTAGATCATAAGACAATCCATTGTGTTTTTTTTGTTATCTTAAAGATCAAAAAGGGTATCGCTATTTTTTCCCTACCTTGAAGAGGTATTTTTCTCTCGGGATGTTACAAATACCGGTTTAGTCAGTCCCGACATCGCCTGAACGACCAACGCAGGTAGTGCCTACGATCATAGAGCCATCCTCCTCATCTATCTCCACTGATTCGCCTCCGCCTTTTCCACCATCTCGACCTCGTCGTGCCTGTCGTGATCATCCCTTGTATGTTGATAACTATAAAGGACTCGCGATCTACACTCAGTCCTTTAGATCGCGAGCCCTTTGTAGTTATCAACATACAAGGGATGATCACGATAGGCACGACGAGGTCGAGATGGTGGAACAGACGAAGGCGAATCAATGGAGATAGATGAGGATGATGGCTCTGTGATCATAGGTACTACCTGTGTTGGTCGTTCAGGCAACGTCGGGACTGACTAAACCGGTATTTGTAATATCCTGAGAGAAAAAATACCTCTTCAAGGTAGAGAAAAAAACATTGATACCCCTTTTGATCTTTAGGATAACCAAGAAAAATACAATGGATTGCCTTATGATCAAATTTAGAAAGGATCGGTCGGGTATTCCGAACATAGCACAAGCAACTAAAATTTTTGAGAGGTAGAGGAAACAACTTTCGTTCAGGATATAATCGAGAAAATAGAGTAGCACCAATGAAAACCAACGATGACATACAATTAATAAGAAAGCAAGCTTTATGTACCGCATCCGACCAAAATCTTTTGGGAGTACGAGTAATGTCCCGCTCTGCACGGTGTACTATGATGGCTGGGTTGGCTCGAAGAAGCCTGTTGGATCCGGGTTATGCAGAAGGATCAATTCAGAAGGTTATAAGATCGTGCTAGAATGTCTCTTCAGATAAATGTGAGTGGTTTTGGTTCTTCAATCCTTAATCTTCACGCTTAATAAAAATGATTACTTGTTGCTGCATAGTTTGCTATACCAATGATGCTACGAAACAAATCATAAAAGATAACAAAGATAATAATCAAATGTCTATTAACCTGCTGCTATTTTAGAATATGGATTATATATATATTATGATAGCAAATATCGAAACTTTGTGTTGGCAATTATGTTAAGTCTCAAGGATTAGACGGTGAGTATGTCGAGCTACGACTCGAAGAAATTTTGGTAACACAAGAGAGTAATGTCCCGATCCCATTGTTGAGCGCGGTGAAATCGTTGCTGAGCACGGTATGGGCTAGCGGCTGGATTGACCGAGTCGGATAACAATAGACAAATGAGAACTGTGGAATTTTAATTAAGTTCTATTATCATGCATTCTATGTTTTATTATAGCTAAGTTGCATATGTATGCATGGTCGTCGACAACCAGTGCACAAGGTAAATTCCTCGAACGACAATCCGGGGGCCACAGACCCGTTCGACCTAGGGAGAATAAGAGCATGTGCTAGTTGCACGGTGATTCAAAAACCTCCAAGTGGGCTCGCTATCCAACGGAGAGGGGAGCGGTCTAACTACTCTAGGCTAAGTTGACGCGAAGTCAGTGTCCTTCATGTAGACATGGTGCATACTAATAATGTCTCATGCAGTGTAGAAGCTCTTCTCCTGGAGATGATGACTTCTGCTATACATAGCGTAATGTATGGAACAGGGCATTCGTGGTACCAATGATGTTGTAAGCCGAGTTGGCAAAATTTATTGTAAGCCTAGAGGGCATGTACTTCAAGTTGGCTATTTGAGAGCTTTGTAATCCATTCAATATTAATAAAAGAGATAATTCCTTTATATATTGTTGTGACTTTAATTTGTCTACTTACTTCCGCTGTAATGTTGTTATTTCTGAGACATACCAACGATTGATTATCTACTTGCCTTATACAAGTGCAACCTAGACTTGTACGACATCACGCCCGGTGGCTACTTTTTGACTCTACGGAGTCGGGACGTGACAAATTGGTATCAGAGCATAGCTTTACGTCACTGGATTTGATTTATTTCAATCAAAGTTGCTTTCGCGATTACTCAACGTTGCTTCCGCGAATACTCAAAGTTGCTTCGGTGATTATTCAGAGTTTCTACCACGATTAATCACAGTCGTTTATGTGTTTATTCAAAGATCGCTTTCGCATGTATTCAAAGTCGCTGCCGCGATTATTTAAAATTTGCTTCTCTGATTGTTCTAAGTGCTTCCGCATGTATTCTGAGTTACTTTGATTGGAAGTTGTTTGACCATCTCTTACACTCACTGGATGTTCTATACAACAAGTCTAAATATATTGCGATGCCTTAAAAAGAATTTATTGATAGTAACGATGCTAATAAACACCAATAATGAAATGATGCATTAATAACCAATAATCTATGATTGATGCTTATCTGTAGGATTTTGAGAAAACGATTCATGTGTAGCAATAAGTGGTGGGTACTGGTATAGTACGCCAGGGTGTAGTGGATAGTAACATCAGTAATATAATCAACAACAATTTAGTTGATCAACACGTAGGCTTGATTATATTTCAGAATGGGACAGTTGGTATGGTATTTGTGGTCGGCAGAGCCACCAAGGGAAGGATAGCTTGGTATAAATGTTGAATCGATACAAGAATAAAATTTTATGGAAATGACTTGGTTTCTGAGTGGTATATCATTTATTTCTCCGATCCCGTTGCTGAGCGCGGTGATCCAGTAGCAAAGTGCATAGTGGCCTAGCGGATAGAATTATCGAGTTAGAACCAAATAATGGGGAGATTATGCTATCATGCCCCGATCTCCCACAGGTAATCGACCGTCCCTGCTAGGAGTGAATTATCGCGCCAGCGCTCCCGCGGGATGATCTTTCCCTATGTAGACGTGATGCCACACGAGCGTAAGCTACGCCCATGCAAGGCCATGATCTGAACAGGTGGTAAGAGGTCTAAGCCACAAAGTTAATAGATAGTCCGAGTGCAGCAGAATAAAAAATACACAGGCAATTGGTAACAAGTTCACAGAGTCATAAGTAGCGGAAGCATTGAATAACACAAGTATATAAGTAAACAAGCTCTTTATTGATATTGAACAAGTGTTACAGGCGGCACTAGGCCGAGATTACAAGTCGCTCAAGCCTCT
Organism: Iris macrosiphon; assembly: GCA_036927795.1. Taxonomy (NCBI): domain Eukaryota; kingdom Viridiplantae; phylum Streptophyta; class Magnoliopsida; order Asparagales; family Iridaceae; genus Iris; species Iris macrosiphon. The sequence continues at coordinate 9,636 of JAYESA010000155.1, forward strand.
CTCTCTCTGAAATGATAAAAGCGTGCCAAGTGGCTATATTTGTGGAATAATACATAGGCGATGTTCTAATATTATGTCTTCAATATGTGCTTCAGTTTCGGACGCATCGCTCCAAGGCTCAAAGTAAACTCCATGCCTTAGCATGCACGAAGGGGATATCCGCACCGAATGGGGTTCTCTCGTACCCTACAAGCAATCTTGTGGGTTATCAGTACATGAATTCATTTGTGGGGAGGCTTCTCGCCCGCTCGACAAATCCAAACATGTTATATAAGTTTCGTGCACCATCTATTAAGTTATCTTTCTAGTCTTGCCTTAGGATCAGTTTTATGACATAATAAAAAACCTATCCCGTATGGCAGTGCGACGTACGATATAAAGAAATACGGAAAGACTTACCAACTTACCATTCGTCCTTCTCTGTCTAAGGCAAACCAAGTTAAATCAATTATGAACATTTATAATAAAATCCAGGGGCAATAGTATAAGCAAACAAAGTGTCATGTGCGAGGTACTATTTTAAGTGCATGAGTTATAAGGATTACTCCAAGTGTGCTGTATTGTGTCACTACCACATTTTCTAGGAAAAGATATTTTGGTCATTTCATAATTAATTAAATATTGTGCATATTATAAATTTATTTATTACATTATTTATTTATTGTTATATGTTAGTTTATTATTTTGGACTTGTGTTAATAGACCTAATTAGTTTAGATTAGATCCATGGACCAATATTTAAATCTAGTTAGAATTGAGCGCAATTAGAAGCCCATTTATTAGGAGGATGATTACTTAAGTTAAACCCATTAGACTAGTGCCTTCCCTCCTTAATTATTTCTTTATGAGAAGCCCTAGGGGTATTTTAGACATTACATAGTAGCTTGGGGAGGAGGTAAAGGGGTCGGCTATTTATTAATGGAGGGAAAATTTCTTTCTTCATTTTTATTTTTAAATCTAGATCTAGAAATTTTTTTTTCCAAATTTCTTCATTCCCACATCAAATTCTACCCAAATTTCTTCATAATTCCTTTCCAAATAATCATTGAAGGCTATTAGAGCAAGGATCTACAAGGAGAAAAATAATCTACAAGGAGGAGCAATGATCTACAAGTTGAAGGCTCTTTTCACTCAAATTGGAGGTTTTATTGGAAATCCATCTCCCAATATGTACAATTCAGTTTTTCTCTTTTAATTAGACTCTAAATTTGTGTTTTAATCATTAAAAACTATCCCATATACTAAGGCTACCCATAAGAATCAGAATTAGGTTCATAGGAGGCCTATGGAGAAAGTTATGTATTGTGTGTTAATTTTAAGGGAATTCCGAGATTGACACATCTTGTGTTTATCAATTGATCAATTAGACCAAATTGGTATGTGTTTGATTGTGTGTGGCTAGTGTCATGTCCACAATTGGATACGTGTAGGCCGTATCCCGACAATTTAGAGATACGAGTTGTTTTGGAGATTTTTCTTCGACACGGAGGTTTGAGCATGCCATATTTTGACACAGACACTTTGATGTATAGTTAGCTCTTCGTATTGTTCATAATTATAATTTTAGACTTGCTCGTGTCCTTCGAGGTACGTTTGGTGGTATGGTGCACTCGTATCGCAAGCGTATCATAGATCTAGTGTGATACAGGCGCGATGCACTCCACGTATTAGTTTTATTGCATTTTAGATTCAATTTGCCTTGGTAATAGCTTTTATAATGTTATATTTATCATTGTTATATATATATATATATATATATATATATATATATATATATATATATTATGTGTATGTTCTATGTTTATTTTGAGGTGTTGATGGTCATGAGAGATAGGAGAATGGATATGCATTACTAGTATGGAAGTTATGGAGATACTTAGTGATTATATATATATATATATATATATATATATATATATATATATATATATATATATATATATATATATATACACATACATATATACATACATAGATGTATATGTATGTATGTGATTATATATACATAGAGAGTTGCATATATGTATGTTTATATATGTATATATGTATGTATATATATAGATATGTATATATATGTATAGATATGTTCCTTGTAGCTAGTGTTATGTATATATAAGTATATAGATATGTGTGTGTGTGCATAGATGTGTGTGTGCTAGGAGGGGGTCGGGTTGCTGCAGCAAGGAGGTGTAGTAGCAGCAGCTCGAGATGCTTTTAGCATCTGCAGTGGCAGCAACATGCTAGCAGCAAAGCACAGTAACTGTGCAGCAACTGCAGCAGCTAGCTAGTAGCATGCAGCAGCAACAACAACTGCAACAACACAACAAGGTAGCAGCATGCAACAACAACAACGACTATAGTAGCACAACAAAGCCAGCAACAGCAGCTGCAGCATGAGCAAATGCAAGAGCACAACAAGCAACAACCACAATAGTGTGCACCACAGCAAGACTGTAGCAAGCAGTGTGCAGCCAACTGCACTGGCATGGACTACAACAGCAGTTGCAGCAGCAACAACAACTGCAGCAGCACAACAAGGTAACAACATTAGTAGCAGCTTCAGTAGCAACTTGAGCAGCAGCAACTCCAGGCAACAGCAAATGCAAGAGCAGAGGGCAGCAGCAAGAAAAGGGGTAGTTATCTTGATGTATAGCTTAGTTAGTTAGTTCATTGATAATTAATTAGTTTTATAATTAGTTAGCTAGTTAGTTTTATATATATATATATATATATATATATATATATATATATATATATATATATATATATATATATATGTGTGTGTGTGTGTGTGTGTGTGTGTGTGTGTGTGTGTGTGTGTACATATGTGTACATATTGTTAGACTAGTATATATATATATATATATATATATATATATATATATGTTAGTAAGTAGTTAGTATAGTATAATATAAGTAGTTAATGATGTTAGTTTATAATTTAGTGTATTAGGTAGTTAGTTATATGTTAGAATTGACATTACCTTGTGATACCAAGATAATGTCAAGGTATTGGTGGATACTCAAGGTATTGGATTTGAGTATCAAGATGGGTGTGTAGGTGGTGAGATACCGCATTGGTTCAAAGCCAATGTATCCATTTTGCATCAGTTAGCTAAGAGTAATATATATATATATATATATATATATATATATATTATATATATATATATATATATATATATATATATATGTGTGTGTGTGTGTGTGTGTGTGTGTGTGTGTGTATGTGTGTGTGTGTGTGTGTGTGTGTGTGTGTTAAGATTTTTATATCTAAAACTTGTGTATCTTACGATACGGTACTTGTTTGCATCCTAGTATCTTAGCATAGCTAGTGTGGTCTAGTTACATAGTGTATGGACCTATTATCCTAGAGTTGGACTCATACAACCTAAAAATAGCTAGCTTGACCAAATTTGACTAGTTTGATCTAGAGTTGACCTAGTTTGACTATTTTTACTTAAAAATGGCTTTTTGACCTAGAAGTTGACTAGTTTAACTTATTTTTATTCTAAAATCTTGTATTGATGTAATATTCTATATTTAGGTCTTTGAGACACCGTACCAGATATCTTTGATACTGTTCACCAAATTTTAGGCGAGTATATTCTCTGATAGTTTCTCATTTATGATATCCTCTATGTTCCTTGTATTTAGTATAGATATTCTTAATTTTTTGACACAATGGTTACACGGATTTTTATATCCGGATCTCATCATGAGATGTTATTCCTTGATATTTATGGTGTATCTTGTGTAAGCCTTATTCTTATTGTACATGTACATATATTGATTCTTGGGGAGACTAGCTACCTACCTAGTGAATCCCGTGTCGTAACGTACCATGGTTAGATCCACTATACCAGTCGGGGGTAGGGAGTATGTAGTGTAGATATGTGATCATACCCTCCTTGTATCATGTATAGTTCTTGAATAGTGTTAATCATACACCGCACGTATGATTAACAAGGCCATAATTCTTGTATCAAGTTCCCAAGCTGATCATATGTTAAAGCTGGTACTCACTCACTTAGTTATTAGTATTCATGTTCATTTCCATATTTCTCATTCTTATATTTATTTTCAGTATTTCCTTTATTTGCATATCTCTTGTATCTTTATATTGTATCTTGTATATTCATATCTATTTACTGTTACATAGTTTATATCATTTATTAGAACTGCTGTTAGAGATATACTTTGCTCCTTTCCTGACTGTATATATTTTTTTCAGATGACACTGAGGAGTGGTACCCCACTCACTACGGACCTCAGGATGTGGTTGGCTTAGAGCCAGAGACCTTGGCTCAGGAGGGTCTCATCCTGACTGAGAAAGATGACCCAGGACTCGTAGCTTAATAGTTAGTTTTTTTTTTGTACTGGACTTGTCACCAGCATTGTTATTAGTATTTCTCTGACTCATTGGATATTATTTTGTCTCACGAGTTGTATTCGTGACTCTTCTATTTTTTATCATATTCGTGCTTTATTCCATCTATAGAACTGTGATTGAGTATTCATATTATATTGGTGGCATATTTATATCTTGATTGTTAGATAGATAGATTACCCAAACAGCGTTCTACCACCGATGCTGCGGTGTAGGCTGGGCGTTGTTCACTACTTACATCCCTACGTCGGGTGCGGATCGTGACATCTTTTTAGTGGTGGCCCATGCAGATCTTCGAGGTCGTAATTAGTGCGATTCGTAGTGGTGCTCTTATTTGAGTGCTATTACGAGACTATTTCAGGATATAGGATATAGGCTATAGGCTGAGAATACTCAATCACATCTAGGAAAAACTTTATTGATTCATTTCAACTGTTCTTCCTTGATATTGATATTTAATCTTTAACTATCCTTCTTTGAATGCATATATCATGTGCCATATTGATTCTTTCCTTTTGTTTTGCCTCAGGATGCCGCCTAAGACTAGATCACAGCAGGGGAGAGCAGCTTCTGAGAGATCTGCGACTTCCTGAGGGCCTGCACCAGTCACTTCTTTGGTGATTGGCGCATCAGCTGCATTCGAGGGTCCACCTCCAACTCAGAGGACTATTCTGGGTGTATCTGAGGGACTTCCACCTCTACCTTTCGTGCCGACAGATGCGACTCAGGGGTTCAAACTATTTTGCGAGATATTGGAGGCTCATAGGGCTCAGTCTGATGCACACCAGAGGCACACCGCCGTATTACGGCAGGGTATTGAGAGTGCTCATCAGCTTGCCCTTGCCGTAGTAGAGAGAGGAGCTTCGGTCCAGCAGCAGGTTGCTCCGTAGGTTGCCCAGCTGTAAACCCCCTCACCCAAAATAGGTATTTTATGTGTATTTTATATTATTATATTTTTTATATATTATTTTGAATATTGAATTACTTTAGAGTATTCTCTTAGTTAATTAGAAAATAAATTTATTAGTATATTTACTTATGTAAATATTTATTTAGAATAATTTTTAGGTTATTTTAGATTTTTGTAGATTTTTCTAGAATTTTTAGGTAATTAAAACATAGGGAACCTAAATTTCTAGGACTTTCATGATTTACTTTGAGACCATACTTGCATGTTGTTCCTACCAAATATTTATTTTAGTGTAAAATATTTAATTATATTTTTCTGTAATTTATTTAGAATTTTAAGAAATTTATTTAGATTTTTGAAATTATTTAGGATTTATTTGGATATATATAGTCTTAATATTAAATAGATGCTAATTTAGTGTTAATAGATATTAATAAGATTATATATAAATTATTTGTATTATCTTTAATTATATTTAAGATTATAAATTATTGAGATAACTCAAACTCTATTTTAAATTAATTCAAATCCTGAGCCTACTAGGAAAGCAACTTCATGCATATGCTATCCTTATTTAAATTCATTATAATCCTATCCAAATTAACCAATCCTAGTCGTATTCAATTAAGTAGTGTCCACCATTATAAATACCTCATCATTCATATTTTTTCCCCAAAATTCACCTCTTTTTCGTCCAAAAAGAGTCAAAATTCGTCATAATTTCAGCCTCATTTTTTAGTAGTTATGACGACTAAAAAAGACAATATCTCTTAGCTCTGGACTCCAAACGTGCTCCAGTTTTTTTGTTAGAATCATATCAAGGTTAGTTTTATGAATATATAAATTATTTTAATAATTTCAAAACCTATTTTTCCAGAAAATTCTAAAAGTGCCAGTTGTCCAAAATCAGACGCGTTTTGGTATTTTTGAGATTTTGGGAGATCTCGAACTCAGAATTATGAACCGTTTAAAGTTTCGGAAAGTTGACATGATGAACTTCTAGAAAAGTATTTTTCCAGGATTTAAAATATAAGTTTATTCTACTGTAAAATTTGTGCAACGTAGACGTAAGTAGGAAACCAACGAAAACTTTTATCTGTGTGCCCTTTTGGCCATAACTCTTTACCGACTTATGATTTTATGAAACCGTTGATTCTGGTGTTAATATAGCATTAAAATCTATAGGATTCTACACACAAATCTAGGATTTGAGTCGGGTGACTTTTTGGTCAACGGATTGCCTCGATTTGCGTGCCACAGATCACAAATCCGTAAATTTGGCTTTCTTTGGACCAAAATTAGGGTTTAACAAAAAAAATTAGATTATAATAAGATTAAAATACTATTTTAGGTTATTTTATTCAGAATTAAAATAGATTAAAATGCAGGAACCTATTCACCCACTTTTGTAATCTAACTTGTTTAATTTATGTGACGGGTAGATCGGACGACGCCTTGAGTTGAGACTTCATTCTTTTTCAGATCAGGCAAGATACCTTGCCAAATTACTTACAGTATTTTGTATGCTTAGTATATTTCTGTATATTTATTGTATTTTTGTTTATTCATTGCATGTGTAGTTTCTTTCAGTCATTACTATATATTAGATATGTTGACACACACATGACACTTAGTATCATGAGAGGACAATCATTAGGCATATGGGCTTTTAACCACTCTGGTAACCCGTAGTATATAGCTCGCACTAAGGAAGTGTGTCGCGCTGGTCGCTACCCCCGAGGTATGTCGATTTCTGTAGAGTCGCGCTGGTCGCTACCCCGAGGTATGACGATTTCTGATGTCCCCTGATGGGTGTGTGAGTTGTGAGGCTTAGATCGAGTAGCCTACCCTTGTCCATACGTCAAAAAGTTGTCCTCATTTGTATTTATATAGATTGTCTTGTACAGCGTACTTATATATTTTCAAACATTATGCATGTTTACTGTATTCAAATTGGCTTGCTTCTATGTATCTTGTTATGTCCCTCTGAGGACCTGGCCCTTCCAGGTGTCGCTGTTCTTGAGTATTCGCAGGGGTGCAGATTCAGATGGTTACATATGTTTCGAGGATGTCTTCTCTTCGAGCCGTGATTGTTAGCTGGTATTCTTATATTGTGTTTGTTGAGGTGTACTTATATTATATTTTCTCTTACATTCGAGTGGATTTGTTTCCACCCAACTATCATCTTTAGATACTTCTTATTGAGATCTAGTTATATAGATATTGGTTATTTATTTATATTGATTCTCTGTGGATAAGATTTAGATTGTACCCTGTGACTTGTGATACATTTTATACCACTTATGGATTTGATATGTATATTACAGCATACGTATGGGTTATGGTTTTTATATATTGGAGTTGCCATATCCATGCGGCTGGCATGCTTGCGTGTCCTAGTCCTATGTATTTTGGGACTGGGGTATGACATATTTTTGTGGTGGCCCATGCAGGTCGAGAGCATATTGTCTCGGTTACGTTACTGTACCGAGCAAGCCTGCATATAGGATTAGAATATAGGATCTCATCCACTTATTTATCACCTCCCTTGATTTTATTTCGCACTCTCATTTGATAGCTTCATTGCATCTTGTTTGATTCTTTCACAACGTCAATCTTATCTTTTCTTTCGTGCTTGATAGGGGTTAGGAAGGTGCCTTGTACCAGGTATATACACTATATTATTTAATTATACTATTAGTTAAATTCTTGTAAGTTGGATAGTATGCCTCATAACCTAGTAACACATAGTCTTTTGACCCATTAATGAAATATAAATGAATGACACCAACTATAGGCTTGCATAAGGAGATAGTGTTTATCTAGACTATAGAACTTTAGTGTTTATCTAGACTGTAGAACTTAGAGGCTCATACACCCATTTGGTTGACTTTAGACTTAGACAAGAAATTAGCATGGCAACTGTAGAGGCACAACACCGATCTTCTTGGTGAACTTAGATTATTCTGTACCTTCCTCCATCATAATCAAGCGTACTTATATTTTTACTACCTTGACTTATGCTGCTATTATAGCCTAGTTTTGCAAGCTTATTCTTTTATTGAGCTTGTTTATGACATATGTATTATTGGGGGCCCACACTAATATATTGTCTAAATCAGAATCAGTGTATTATGGTCTGATCAACCGTAATGCACTTGGTTCGTTCTTTGTATCACTACTTTATGTGGATTGAGATATAGTTGACTCAACTTGTTAGACAAATATACTTGCCCTCTAGACTGGTCAGAGCATATCATGTCAGGTACATAACTATTCTGATGTGAACATGAGAATATGAATTTACCAAAATAAGGTTTTAATCTACAACTGCCTTGGCAACTCCCTTTCGAATTCTCTAATCCCTTTGAATCCCGTACTTGTATTCTATCACCTCCTCCTTGAACTCTTTATTGTGTTCTCCATCTTTCCCTATTTCGGAAAGACGAACGTTCGTGCTTAGTATAAGTTGATACACGGATAGTACCAGATATACCCCATAGGCCAAGCACTCATGATGACAAATAAGAAGCGCGGGCACAGGAAGTCATAGATACAGGTACGACCTTAGCTATATATGTTAGTTCATACTCATGACCCCCATTGTGACACGAGATCTTAGGTGCATGATAGACATAGAATTATATATATGGTGGTTTAGCAGTTATGAGGATATATTGATGTTCTACCTAGAGGCATATCCACGAAGCTAATGGATGACGCGAGTAGCAGTAGTAGTATTCTTTCCCTATCACCGTCTCGCCCCTTGGGGTAGCCCATCTTCTCTTCCATCCCCATTCCTTATCTCGTGCTCAACTCTTCCTATCATAGTCGTATCCTTTCGTGCCATTATGAGTTGTTTGAATTACTTCCACCTCACCCTTATTTTGATAGTTAAAAACATAAATGGGTTAGTGAATGATTAATAACTAAAAGATGAGTACTTAATAATAACCCTTATGTATATACACTATAGCACTATCTGTATTCTCCTATTAATTCAACCCTTAAGTAGCATCCTTTAGCCTAATAGAAATTTGTTAGATTGTTGAAATAGTTCGTACTCCTAATAGTTATAAAGTTAGTCAAGACCTTAACTGTTACCCAAAAACTTAGACTAAGCTTAGGAAAGAGTTGAAGGCACTTGTTACGAACTGACGACTATGACAAATCACTAGCGCTGAAGTAGCGACAGCTACAGCTAGACCGTTATAGTAGAGTAGTCAAAATATTTGCAGACATACTGGTCAGGTGGCGTGGCAATATTAGGCTACGATACTTGACGGTTACGGAGAAAAATCATAGTTGTGAGATTCCAGACAGGTATCCCAAGATTCTCGATCCAATAAATAAATTTGTCTTACAACCTAGACAATAGCCGCAAGAGACTTTGACTACTAGTGAAACTTTTATAAGTTTGGTAGTATAGACGAGTTAGAGGATGATAGAATAGTGTATGGAAAATAAATTAAGAAAGTATTAGAATGGCAGACCATAACTTTTAGGAAGCACTGCTAGATAACAATGAAGTGTAATAGCTATAGTAATTTATTATGAATATGGGTTAGTGTCAATTTCGAGGACAAAATTTTTGTAAGTTGGGTAGATTGTAAACCTTCTCACCCAAAATAGGTATTTTGTGTGTATTTTATATTATTATATTTTTATATATATTATTTTAAATATTGAATTACTTTAGAGTATTCTCTTAGTTAATTAGAAAATAAATTTATTAGTATATTTACTTATGTAAATATTTATTTAGAATAATTTTTAGGTTATTTTAGATTTTTGCAGATTTTTTTAGAATTTTTAGGTAATTAAAACATAGAGAACCTAAATTTCTAGGACTACCATGATTTACTTTGAGACCATACTTGCATGTTGTTCCTACCAAATATTTATTTTAGTGTAAAATATTTAATTATATGTTTCTGTAATTTATTTAGAATTTTAAGAAATTTATTTAGATATTTGAAATTATTTAGGATTTATTTGGATATATATAGTCTTAATATTAGATAGATGCTAATTTAGTATTAACAGATATTAATAAGATTATATATAAATATTTTTATTATCTTTAATTATATTTAAGATTATAACTTATTGAGATAAACTCAAAATCTATTTTAAATTAATTCAAATCCTGAGCCTACTAGGAAAGCAACTTTATGCACATCCTATCCTTATTTAAATTCATTATAATCCTATCCAAATTAACCAATCCTAGTAGTATTCAATTAAGTAGTGTCCACCATTATAAATACCTCATCATTCATATTTTTCTCCCTAAAATTCACCTCTTTTTTTGTCCAAAAAGAGTCAAAATTCGTCATAATTTCAGCCTCATTTTTTAGTAGTTATGACGACTAAAAAAGATGATATCTCTTAGCTCCGGACTCCAAACGCGCTCCAGTTTTTTTGTTAGAATTATATTAATGTTAGTTTTCTGAATATATAAATTATTTTAATAATTTCAAAACCTATTTTTTTAGAAAATTCTAAAAGTGCCAGTTGTCCAAAATCAGACGCGTTTTGGTATTTTTGAGATTTTGGGAGATCCCGAACTCGGAATTATGAACCGTTTAAAGTTTCGAAAAGTTGACATGATGAAATTCTAGAAAAGTATTTTTCTAGGATTTAAAATATAAGTTTATTCTACTGTAAAATTTGTGCAACGTAGACGTAAGTAGGAAACCAACGAAAACTTTCATCTGTATGCCCTTGTGGCCATAACTCTTTACCGACTTGTAATTTTATGAAACCGTCGATTCCGGTGTTAATATAGCATTGAAATCTATAGGATTCTACACACAAATCTAGGATTTGATTCGGATGACTTTTTGCTCAACGGATTGCCTCGATTTGCGTGCCGTAGATCACAAATCCGTAAAGTTGGTTTTCTTTGGACCAAAATAGGGTTTAACAAAAAAATCAGATTATAATAAAATTAAAATACTATTTTAGGTTATTTTATTCAGAATTAAAATAGATTAAAATGCAGGAACATATTCATCCACTTTTGTAATCTAACTTGTTTAATTTATGTGACGGGTAGATCGGACGACGCATTGAGTTGGGACTTCATTCTTTTTCAGATCAGGCAAGATACCTTGCCAAATTGCTTATAGTATTTTGTATGCTTAGTATATTTCTGTATATTTATTGCATTTCTGTTTATTCATTGCATGTGTAGTTTCTTTCAGTCATTACTATATATTAGATATGTTGACACACACATGACACTTAGTATCATGAGAGAACAATCATTAGGTGTATGGGCTTTTAACCACTCTGGTAAACCGTAGTATATAGCTCGCACTATGGGCGTGTGTCGCGCTGGTCGCTACTCTCGAGGTATGTCGATTTCTGTAGAGTCGCGTTGGTCGCTACCCCCGAGGTATGACGATTTCTGATGTCCCCTGACGGGTGTATAAGTTGTGAGGCTTAGATCGAGTAGCCTACCCTTGCCCATACATCGAAAAGTTGTCCTTATTTGTATTCATATAGATTGTCTTGTACAGCGTACTTATATATTTTCAAACATTATGCATGTTTACTGTATTCAAATTGGCTTGCTTCTATGTATCTTGTTACGTCCCTCTAAGGACCTGGCCCTTCCAGGTGTCGCTGTTCTTGAGTATTCGTAGGGGTGCAGATTCAGATGGTTACATATGTTTCGAGGATGTCTTCTCTTCGAGCCGTAATTATTAGCTGGTATTCTTATATTGTGTTTGTTGAGCTGTACTTATATTATATTTTCTCTTACATTCGAGTTGGTAGTGGATTTGTTTCCACCCAACTATCATCTTTAGATACTTCTTATTGAGATCTAGTTATATAGATATTGGTTATTTATTTATATTGATTCTCTGTGGATGAGATTTAGATTGTACCCTGTGGCTTGTGATACATTTTATACCACTTGTGGATTTTATATTTATATTACAGCGTACGTATGGGTTATGGTTTTCATATATTGGAGTTGCCATATCCATGCGGCTGACATGCTTACGTATCCTAGTCCTATGTATTTGGGGACTGGGGCGTGACACCAGCTTCAACCAAGCAATATCCAGGACTTTAAGAAACAGGAACCTCGACTCTTCAAGGGGACAGAGGGCATCGTCTATGTTGATGATTGGCTCGAGGATATTGAGCATCTCATGAGGGTATCCCATCTTGCTGAGGATCTGAAGGTTGAGGCAGTAGGACTTTAGCTGTTCGATATCGCCCGTACTTTGTTCAGGAACGAGCTACTTCTTGCTGATGCTGGAAAGTCTTGGGAGGTGTTGAAGGACCTCTTCATGAGAAAGTTTTTTACTCGGACAGACATGTTGGACTTGGGAAGGCAGTTTAAGAGCCTCACTCAGGGGAGCATGTCTATGGAGGAGTACGCCGCAGAGTTCGGTAGGCTGAGCCATTTTGCAGAATATTTGGTGAGGGAGCCGGAGGTTAGAGCTATCCGTTTTTGTGAGGGTCTGAACTGGAAAGTAAAGATCCTTATTCCAACTTTCTATGAGACCTATTCGAAGATACTTGCGGAAGCACGCAAGGTTGAGCGGGAGTTGGGTTTGAAACCCAAGAGAGATCATGATTCTTTTTTGGGGGCTAACAGCAGAATATTGACTGCTAAGCGTCCTCATTTTTAGTTAATACCCATGCTTTACTTCAATCTCAAGGGCAGACATATGGTTCCATATCTCGATTGATGTATAAGCATATCTCTTAAACCTTTTACAGCCTGTTAAACTAATCTGTAATATATTTTACAACTTTCATTACCAATCTTGATATTTCTCTACTCATGGCATCTCATTAAAACCCTTTATGCATATACATTTCTTTACTCTTGATACACCCATTATCAATCATCAAATTGAACATCATGTTCCATTAATCTTTAACACAATTCCTTGATACTTAATTGTTTATATAGATCATCCAATTACATAAATTCATGACTATCCAGGACGGGTATGCTGACTCAGATACTAACTCTTGGTACCATTACTGATACTCTTACTCCTCTTTCTATAATACCAATACTAATTATAATAACACCTATCATAGAACTATTTCTACAAGGTAATATGCTATGGGTATCTCTAGATTAATGCCTACTACCTCATGTCCAACTAAGAAATACTTACAAACTCACAAGTCACACTCAGTCAAACTAATATAAGACACAACCAAAATTGTAAGTCACTAATTATCATACTAACAAGGAATCCTGAAAGAAAATAAGCTCAAAAAGGAACTGGATCAAGGACTGAAGGTATCTTTACTGCTAGTAAAGAAAAGAAACGATAGAACAAAGTCCTGGAATACAAGAAATAGATAAGTCTTGATATGATACTTTAAGAACCAATTTAAGATACAACCTGATAATCATACACGTCTGTCAGAAATCATGATACTCAGAATCCTCGCCACGCCAGTAAGCATAAATACGATAAATAACAGGTTCCGTAACTAAGGTATGCAACTCTATAATCATGTCATCTAAAATTTTTGCTACGCCAACCGGTATGGCTGCGAGAAATTCTAAATTTTATAACTAAAGTATGTACATCCAAGTCAGGTTCCTACGTTCTCGTCACGACAGCTAATGTGGCTGCGATAAACTCTAGGTTCCATAACCAAAGTAGACGTTTTACCTTTCTCACTGTCCTCATCAATATATGTCATCAGATGATGTCACGCCCCAGTCCCAAACATACGTAGGACTAGGACACGTAAGCATGCCAGCCGCATGGATATGGCAACTCCAATATATGGAAACCAAATCCACACGTACGCTGTAATATGAATATCAAATCCACAAGTGGTATAAACATATGTCACAAGTCACAGGGTATAATCTAGATCTCATCCACGAAAATCCAATATGAATAAAATAACCAATATCTATGAAACTAGATCTCAATAAGAAGTATCTAAGGATGATAGTTGGATGGAAACAAATCTACTACCAACTCAAATGGAAAATTAAATACAATACGAGTACAACACAATCAAGCCCAATATAAGTATACCAGCTATCGATCACGGCTCGAAGAGAAGACATCCACGAAGCATCTATAACCATCCAAATCTGCGCTCCTGCAAATACTCAAGAACAGGTACACCTGGCAGGGGACCAGGTCCTCAGAGAGACATAACAAGATACACAAAACACATGCCAATAAAGTACTGAAATAAATATCCAAAGGGGTCGCCTAACCGTCTAAAGTAAATGCAGTTAAGAACAACTTTCCCACAAGTGAGCTATCTGGCTGAGAACTGGGATTGGCATGACTCTCTCGGAGAACCAGGGGCCTCAAAGGCATGTCGTCTTTTGAACGGCAGAGGCCCGCCAAGTAGTATAGGGGTCATCATGACCGCGCATCTCCGGCGGAGCGTACGGGTTACACAAGGAAAGTGCAACGGAGCTCAAATGTGATACTTGTTGTTCTCTCCACCCCATGCTCTAAGCATGTCACATCCATGACACGATTTGGTCCATAGCCTATCCTTAGCACCCTAGCCCAATCCTGCAACCAAACAAGGATAAGGATGGGACCACCGTACTACAATAGGCTATGTCCATAGACCCCTAATAACTGCTAAGTCTTCTAGCATGCAAAGTTTCTAACAGCAGTTATTCCTAACGCACGGCCCACACGTACAGGAGGCCAACCTGCACGCAAGTCCGTGATCTACATGAGACTCACAACTCGTGTAACAACTATGTCACGGCCAATGAACCTAAAGATGCTACATGATGATGGGGTAGTCTCATAAACAAGGTCAATACAAATACATAAATAAGAACATACCGCGACGACACCGTCGCGCGCATTTTTATATAACAGTTAAAATATATGAAAAGACAGAAAATAAAGATGCATGCAACATATGGAATAAGAATAACAGTACAATGGCAAGGTATACTTGCCTGGCAAGAGAGCTGCAATGTACCAATAACCTGCTCCAGAAGTCGTGCAGAATAAATCCAATATCCTGGGAGAAATGTAGCCAAACTCCTCTGGCCCAGGAACAGCAACACCTGATTGAACTCTGATCAAGCTCCAGTTCTTCTCCCTTAGAATTAACAACATACCTTGGCCCAGGAAGAATCTTCAAGATTGTTGCAGCATACCACCCATCCCCACGGTATGCCTCCACTTCATCCAGCACATTGAATTTCTTGGACTTTGATGTAGGTGGAGGTCTAATATACTGCAAGTCAACAATCTCCTTTAGACGTGTTCCACTATTACCATCCTCACCATCTACTCTAAGATTCACATACTCCACCAAGAAATTCTTCTTCCCTATGACCTTCAAAACAGTCCCGACAAACCAAGCCGCTCCATAGTTTTCATTGTCCCGGCTTACTTCAACCGGTGCACCCACACCAAACATCCCATCTGGTCCTCCCTACTGTTGATCTTGAAGGGAGATCCAGTTCCCCCTAACCCATTGCATCTGCTCCCTCAGCTCCGAGGTCCTGAACTTGAACTCCTTCCTCGAGATCGAGAATCTCCCCGTGTAGAGAATCTCCCCGTCCCTTCCTCCGCCCCCAGGCGGCAGCCCGGACACCACCCCGGCCCACCAACCGTCGTTGTGGAACGCCTCGACCAGGTGGTGCAGCCCGTAGGCCTTGTTCGGCCCGGGACGCGGCGGCCGGGGCCGGACCATGGAGCGGCTCACCGTCTCCTCCAGCGGAGGAGCCGGAGGAGGAGGAGACGAGGGTAGAAACGCACGGCTGCCTATTTCTTTAGGTTTAGGAAAAATAGAAAAAGAAGAATAATGTAAGGAGTATTTATAAAAAGGGGTTGGGTGTGACCTAGAATTGGTTTGACTTGGTCAACTATCCTTGGGGTTGGGCCTTGGGCTCACATGGGGTATTTGGAGGGTTATAAATTATATTGTCTAAATTGCAAGACTGGAATTTAATGGAGGGCGATGTGTGCGTTGCACATCCCAAAAATTACGAAAAAATCTACGTAAAGGGAAAAATAGATTTCTTTATGAATTGTCCAACGATGGGGACACCTCGGTGCATTTTTGCATAAAAGTCCCCCAACAATTGGAAAATTGCACAAGGGCAGAAAATTAAATTTAATTAATTAAATCGAAACACGCACGATGTTCTAGAATTAATTAGGAGTACATGGGATTAAATTTAGGCGGGGCACAAGTGTTAGGGCGTAGAGGGGACAGTGCAGAATATTAATAAAATTTGGTTTATACAAAACGGTCAAGATTGTGTCCCCAATTTCGATTGGAACACACAAGGGTACTGAGTTGAAATTTATTTCGAATTACGAAATAACGTCCGCGACGTTTATTGTGCGACTAAAATATAGCAAAAGAAAGCAATATTATGAGTTGCACAAGGGCCAGAAAGGTAGGCGGGCACGTCTAGGTCAATGTTGTGAAATTCGTAGATAGGCAACGGCTAGTGAGGTGTTCCAATTATCGAAGCAACGGTAAGGTGCGCTACGTGTCATAATTATTTTGTAATTAAATTAAATATCGTGTTCTAATTCTAATTGGGTTCAGACTAGCCCTAATTTTACTATCTAAGCTAAGTAGCCCTAATTTTGGGTGAGGGAGTTTACAATCTACCCAACTTAAAACAATTTCGTCCTCGAAATTAAAACTAGGGTAGGATTTCTCTATCTAACCTTACTTGATTACAGTATAAAGAATTCTCCTTAAGTTAACATGGTAGTTTCTACCCAACTTAGAATTTACCCATCTATCATCTAAGGCTATACACCTAAGAAGGCTAAGTCCCAAATTTATTTGATCATGTTATTTAATCCTCAAAGTCTTTTAACACCAAATATATCCTCTATGATATGCCCTTAATCACTTATAAAAGGTAGTCACCAAATAATGTGATTGGCCTATGGGGGATATCTAGTACTATTTATATATCAACCTTATACCAAGTAAGATGTTTCGTCTTTTCAAAATAAGGAAAGACGTAGATCAGTAAATAAGAGTTCAAGGGAGAAGTAATAGAATGCAAGTATAGGGATCAAGGCATTTCAAGGAATCCAATGGGAATTGTCAAGGCAGTTGTGGACTAAAATCCTATTTGGTAAATCCATATTCGTATGCTCATATTAGTACAGTTATGTAACCGATACGACCCGCTCAGACATATCTAGAGGGCAAGTACAGGTGTCTACTAGTCAATTATATATTGCAATCCACGTAAGGTATTATTGCGAAGGACGAATCAAGCGCACTATGGTTGATCAGACCGTAATACACTGATTCTGAAATATATTAGTGTGTCGACCCACTAATACATATGTCATGAACAAGCTCGATAAGGAATAAGCTTGCAAAAACTAGGCTATAATAGCAGCATAATTCAAGGTAGCACAGAAAATATAACGCTGGATTATGATGATAGAAGTTACAAATAATTGAAGTTCACAAAACAAAATATCATAAGCAACAATAATAAAAAGACTCTACAATCTCTATAGTTATCATACAACCTCCTTGCCTAAGTCGCTAGTCGATCACATAGGGGCATGGACCTCTAAATTCTATCGCTTGAATAAACACTGTCATCTTATGCTATCATACAATTAATGTCATTTAGTTATACTACCTCGATGGGTCAAGTGGACTATGTGATACTAGGTTATGAGACATACTACCCAACTTAAAAGAATTAAACTAGTACTGTGATAGTCTTAAGAGGATCCTACAAAAAAAATAACCTTGCACATGTACATAGAACATAAACTCTTATTAGGGTATATGAGGAAAGATCTTGGTACTGATTAGGGTATCATATTTACATAGGTAATGGCCACCTTAAGTCTTAATCATAGTGCTCATAGAACATATGTCAATCGTAGGGATAGATGAGTTACTAGCCGTTAAGGGAAAAGGGATTTAACTCGTATCGAGCTATGGGTACAGATTTCGTGATTTAAAGCTAAGGGGTAATCATTAGGTCACAACCTAAGGGAACTACGCAACTATCAAATCCTAACTATCACGCACAAAATTCAAAGTTCAAATCACCAAGCTATACCCTAGCAACTACATGTCCTACCATAGAATAAGATTACTTGGCCTTCAATCATACGAGTTACGAGTTAAAAGAAAGAAGAATCATAATTTAATCGTTACACAATTAGCGAACGCTAAGGTTGCAGGGGACAAGTTATGAAATCAAAATGGAGGGCTCTAGATAGCATCATGGTTCTCTAAGGGGAGTGAGGTATTAGTTGCTATGTTCGGGGTATGATCAAGGGAGAAGTGTTGATTATATTCCTCTAGGCTTCCTAGGGTGCTGTCTGCTAATAACAAGACAATGATATGAGTTTACAGTTCTCCAATACTTTCTAACTGTGAAGATTAGGTTCAGTCCTAATATTCAAATTTTTGGTTTCTATTGGTTCCTCAATACTAGGGTCAAACATTATGGGTCAAACATTAAGGTAAACTTCTAACTAACTCTAGTAGTGTCTATACTACTCTTAAGTCCTCATAATACATCCGGGGTAATGGTAAACCAATTATAGGGATAAGGAATTCTAAGGTTCGCTAGATATTCTAAACTTAGTGGTATGTCTATATTCTCGTTGTATTCTTAATAGGTGTGCTACCCTAATTATCATCCTAATAACAGGGGTTCCTATATTCTAGCAAAAGGCTATACTCAAGAACTGTTAGGGGAGTACATGAATCAAGCAGGATGCAATTGTTCAAAATAGAACATATAGGAGAAAGATGAATCATAGTCAATTGTGGATGAGATCCTACATTCTAGTCCTAGGTGCAGGCTTGTTCGGTACAGTAATGTAACCGAGACAATATGCTCTGACCTGCATGGGCCACAACAAAAATATGTCACGCCCTAGTCCCAAACATACGTAGGACTAGGACACGTAAGCATGCCAGCCGCATGGATATGACAACTCCAATATATGGAAACCAAATCCACACGTACGCTGTAATATGAATATTAAATCCACAAGTGGTATAAACATATGTCACAAGTCACAGGGTATAATCTAGATATCATCCACGAAAATCCAATATGAATAAAATAACCAATATCTATGAAACTAGATCTCAATAAGAAGTATCTAAGGATGATAGTTTGATGGAAACAAATCCACTACCAACTCAAATGGAAAAGTAAATACAATACGAGTACAACACAATCAAGCCCAATATAAGTATACCAGCTATCGATCACGGCTCGAAGAGAAGACATCCACGAAGCATCTATAACCATCCAAATCTGCGCTCCTACAAATACTCAAGAACAGGTACACCTGGCAGGAGACCAGGTCCTCAGAGGGACATAACAAGATACACAAAACACATGCCAATAAAGTACTGAAATAAATATACAAAGGGGTCGCCTAACCGTCTAAAGTGAATGCAGTTAAGAACAACTTTCCCATAAGTGAGCTATCTGGCTGAGAACTGGGATTGGCATGACTCTCTCGGAGAACCAGGGGCCTCAAAGGCATGTCGTCTTTTGAACGGCAGAGGCCCGCCAAGTAGTATAGGGGTCATCATGACCGCGCATCTCCGGCGGAGCGTACGGGTTACACAAGGAAAGTGCAACGGAGCTCAAATGTGATACTTGTTGTTCTCCCCACCCCATGCTCTAAGCATGTCACATCCATGACACGATTTGGTCCATATCCTATCCTTAGCACCCTAGCCCAATCCTGCAACCAAACAAGGATAAGGATGGGACCACCGTACTACAATAGGCTATGTCCATAGACCCCTAATAACTGCTAAGTCTTCTAGCATGCAAAGTTTCTAACAACAGTTATTCCTAACGTACGGCCCACACGTACAGGAGGCCAACCTGCACGCAAGTCCGTGATATACATGAGACTCACAACTCGTGTAACAACTGTGTCACGGCCAATGAACCTAAAGATGCTATATGATGATGGGGTAGTCTCATAAACAAGGTCAATGCAAATACATAAATAAGAACATACCGCGACGACACCGTCGTGCGCATTTTTATATAACAGTTAAAATATATGAAAAGACAGAAAATAAAGATGCATGCAACATATGGAATAAGAATAACAGTACAATGGCAAGGTATACTTGCCTGGCAAGAGAGCTGCAATGTACCAATAACCTGCTCCAGAAGTCGCGCAGAATAAATCCAATATCCTGGGCGAAATGTAGCCAAACTTCTCTGGCCCAGGAACAGCAGCACCTGATTGAACTCTGATCAAGCTCCAGTTCTTCTCCCTTAGAATTAACAACATACCTTGGCCCAGGAAGAATCTTCAAGACTGTTGCAGCATACCACCCATCCCCACGGTATGCCTCCACTTCATCTAGCACATTGAATTTCTTGGACTTTGATGTAGGTGGAGGTCTAATATACTACAAGTCAACAATCTCCTTTAGACGTGTTCCACTATTACCATCCTCACCATCTACTCTAAGATTCACATACTCCACCAAGAAATTCTTCTTCCCTATGACCTTCAAAACAGTCCCGACAAACCAAGCCGCTCCATAGTTTTCATTGTCCCGGCTTACTTCAACCGGTGCACCCACACCAAATATCCCATCTGGTCCTCCCTGCTGCTGATCTTGAAGGGAGATCCAGTTCCCCCTAACCCATTGCATCTGCTCCCTCAGCTCTGAGGTCCTGAACTTGAACTCCTCCCTCGAGATCGGGAAACACACCGTGTAGAGAATCTCCCCGTCCCTTCCTCCGCCCCCAGGCGGCAGCCCGGACACCACCCCGGCCCACCAACCGTCATTGTGGAACGCCTCGACCAGGTGGTGCAGCCCGTAGGCCTTGTTCGGCCCGGGACGCGGCGGCCGGGGCCGGACCATGGAGCGGCTCACCGTCTCCTCCAACGGAGGAGCCGGAGGAGGAGGAGACGAGGGTGGAAACGCACGGCTGCCTATTTCTTTAGGTTTAGAAAAAATAGAAAAAGAAGAATAATGTAAGGAGTATTTATAAAAAGGGGTTGGGTGTGACCTAGAATTGGTTTAACTTGGTCAACTATCCTTGGGATTGGGCCTTGGGCTCACATGGGGTATTTGGAGGGTTATAAATTATATTGTCTAAATTGCAAGACTGGAATTTAATGGAGGGCGATGTGTGCGTTACACATCCCGAAAATTACGGAAAAATCCACGTAAAGGGAAAAATAGATTTCTTTATGAATTGTCCAACGATGGGGACACCTCGGTGCATTTTTGCATAAAAGTCCCCCAACAATTGGAAAATTGTACAAGGGCAGAAAATTGAATTTAATTAATTAAATCAAAATGCGCACGATGTTCTAGAATTAATTAGGAGTACATGGGATTAAATTTAGGCGGGGCACAAGTGTCAGGGCGTAGAGGAGACAGTGCAGAATATTAATAAAATTTAGTTTATACAAAACGGTCAAGATTGTATCCCCAATTTCGATTGGAACACACAAGGGTACTGAGTTGGAATTTATTTCGAATTACGAAATAACGTCCGCGACGTTTATTGTGCGACTAAAATATAGCACAAGAAAGCAATATTATGAGTTGCACAAGGGCCAGAAAGGTAGGCGGGCACGTCTAGGTCAATGTTGTGAAATTCGTAGATAGGCAACGGCTAGTGAGGTGTTCCAATTATCGGAGCAACGGTAAGGTGCGCTACGTGTCATAATTATTTCGTAATTAAATTAAATGTCGTATTCTAATTCTAATTGGGTTCAGACTAGCCCTAATTTCACTATCTAAGCCAAGTAGCCCTAATTTTGGGTGAGGGGGTTTACAGATGATACCGTAAATTTTAGCCCATAAAATTTATCGATAAGAAATCAACTCAACAACGATACTAAAAATTAAATTTAACAACTGGTCAACAAGAATCAAACTCAACAATGATACCAAGATTTTAATTTAATAACTGATCAACAAGAATCAAGTTTAATAACAACAAGCGAGAGCGGACGAAAACAAGAAAAATGATTTAAATTGGAAATTATAATAAGATTCTCAAGGGGTCGTCCCAGAAATCTCTCAAAAATTTTTGTGATTGAGTATCCTCTCTCATCCTAGTATCCTATATCCTATATTCTATAGCAGGCACGCAGTAGTACAACTAAGTTGTCGCACTACCACGACATCGAACAACTTGCGAAGTCTGACCTGCATGGGCCACCACTAAAAATGTGTCACGACCCGCACCCGGTAGAGGGGCACGAGATCGTAGGTACATCCAGCCTACGCCGCAGTATCGGCGGTAGAACGCTGTCTATGTCATGATACTATATAATTAATCTCACATGAATATCCAACTCCATAAGGAGACACAGATATCACAATATAATATGGAATACTCAATCATATAAACTAGAGCACGATGGGATATCGAAGAAAGCAAATGAAATACAAGACAAGTCTAAACAACAATAAATAATCTAACCTGTAATCCAAAACATCCAATCTCCAAGTATGTCAAAAACAAGTCCTCTATGTCATAGTCTGGAAAAAAATATCAAGTCAGGATTGGAACGAAATACACCTCTAACAGCAGTTCCACATATATTGACAAAATCTATAGCACAGTGTAAAGAAATACAAGACAGATATGAATAACTGGCAATAAAAAATACTGGAATAGAGAAATACTGGAATAAATAGAATACTGGAATAATAAAGTACTGGAGCATGTCATCATCAATGTACATCTAGCAATAAAATAGGAATACAAGTACACGCAAGAACAATGAACTGGTATGTAAGTGTGTACAAGATCAGCAACTAGAACATGTGGAGATGCTAGATCAATATACTAGAGATGCATGTCAAGAACATGTAACTAAGTGTGTGAAACATCAGTACATCACGTGATCGGCTTGGGACTATATGACTCATTACATTGATTAGCGATCATCCCCAACAAGTCCGGCTAACCATATGTAACAGCGATGAGGCATGTAAGGGTAAGGCTGCACCGACGTGAGGTGTGGGTGAGCTATGATGCATGTAAAGTTGGGTATAATCACATAAGCTACTAATATTTCTCCGTTTCCCTCAGCTAGCACGATGGATTCCAATCACGACTCCTCGTGACAGGTCTCAATGATGCCAACTCGTATAAATAACAGTGTCAGAGTCATGTACGCTATACAACAAGAGTTATAGAGATAATCAACACAATGAAAACTGTCAGAGAATGTACTCGCCTGGGGTCCTTAGCTGGTATGAATCAGAGTCCAAGTCACAGTCCAAATAGCCTATGTATTATAAATTTACCATGTCAAAAGATAATTTATTTTAATTTATTTAATTCTAGAATAATTACTCTAAAATCTTATTTTAATCTTATTATTCTGATTTTTAGGTTAATTCCTAAATTTTGCCCAAAAGAACCTAAATTTTATCGACTCGAGACTCATGGCACGCAAATCGAGGCAATCTATTGACCAAAAAGTCAACCGACACAAACTCGACTTTCATGCATGATTTCCTGTAGATTTCAACATCAAAAATATGTTGGAATTTAATGCTCATCCGAATTCAAATTTGTTTGAGAATTATGGCACATACAAGTTTTGTATCGTGCACCGAGGGTTAAATTCTAACCTAGAAGTTCTACAGAATTAACAGTATAAAAAATACTATGAATTAAATTCTGAAAAAAACATATGTCAATGAACTCGACATTAGCTTTCCGAAACTTCAAACGGTTCATAATTCTGATTCCTGAGTCTCCCGGAATCGTAAAAACATCAAGACGCATCTATTTTCGGACATGCTGTGCTCTACGAATTTTTCAGAATTTATTACTCATAATTTAGTAAAAAGTTTTATATAATCAGAAATATAACCTCAATATCGTTCTAACGTAAGAAACTAGGCCTCGTTTGGAGTCCGGAGCTATGCGCAATGGCTTCTGGAAGATGAAGGAACCATAGATGGCAATTCTTCAAAATTTCTCTCTCTAAAATAATGGGATAATTAGGATTATTATAATATATATATATATATATAGAGATGTTGAGCGGCTGAATGAAAATTGATAGAATGACACGTGTCATGATTTGATTTGATGGTTTTAGTTATATTTTTTTTTATTTGCCTTTATCAAAACATTATTTAAGTCATTTTAAATCTGAATAACTCAAAATAAATATTAAAATTAATCATAAAAATTTGAAAAAATTACAGAAAATATATTTTGAACCCAAAAACCCTAAAAAAATACTTGGGATAATTTTATGTTCATAGGTTTACTACTATAATTAGGAGAAGCTCTAAACATTAGTTTTACCCATATAACTAAAAATAAATACTAAAATTATTCCAAAAATTCTGAAATAATTCCAGAAAATATATAATAATATTATAAACCCTAAAAAATAATGTGGGTCCATTCTATATTCCTGGGATTGCACAATAAATTCTACAAGTCCTAAAAATTAGTTATTAGCCTAAATATCTCTCAATAAATACTAAAAATACTCAAAAAATTTCCAAAATTTTTAGAAAATAAATTTTATTATTTAGAACCTAAAATAAAAGTTTGGAATATTTTTAAATAATTTTGTCCCTAAAATAAATTCTTGAAAATCCTAGAAAATTAGGGTTACTAGTTTTTAATTAACTAAAAGTTATAGAAAAATTCCAATAGCCCCAAATTAACCTAATAACAACATTTAAGCACGAATTTCAAGATACGGAGGTTACAATGTCCCTCTGAGGACCTGGCCCTTCCAGGTATATTTGTTCTTGAGTATTCGCAGGAGCGCAGATTCGGATGGTTACTTATATTTCGAGGATGTCTTCTCTTCGGGCCGTAATTGCTAGTTGGTATACTTATATTATGTTTGATTGTGTTGTACTTATAATATATTTGCTCTTATATTCTAGTTGGTAGTGGATTTGTTTCCATCCAACTATCATCCTTAGATACTTCTTATTGAGATCTAGTTTCATAGATATTGATTATTTAATTATATTTGATTTTGGTGGATGAGATTTAGATTATATCCTGAGACCTGTGACATATGTTATACCACTTGTGGATTTGATATTCATATTACAGCGTACGTATGGGTTTGGTTTCCATATATTGGAGTTGCCATATCCATGCGGCTGGCATGCTTACGTGCCCTAGTCCTACGTATTTTTGGGACTGGGGCATGACAGGCAACGCTCGAACGGACTCTTGAAGCACATCTTTCCTTCTTCCTTCCAATAAACTTGTTAATGGCTTATATTCGATTCAGTTGACCCTTCTTCCAAGTCTTCACATCTAAAATCTTGTATTCTTGCTTGCCCTGATCAAACGATACCAAGTAATAACTAAAATATGTCAAGATAAAAAAGGAATAGACTTGGATCATTATGCTTGTCAAATAAAACTTGTGAATGGTTACCTTATTGTATGCTAGTTTGTTTATAATGTTCATCATATGCATAAATTGCAAGTTAGATGTACACTTCTTCTTTAAATTATGCTATGTATAGAACTCATCCCTAAAATACAATAAATTGTTCAGGAAGACTATGCAGAATGAATCGTGCTAATGCTACTTGTCTTGTACTCGTGTTGCCTAAACTGCATGAATGGTTAACTTAATATAGACTCCGTTGATCATGGATAACTTGTGCATAAGGTCTTAGTTCCTGCGGACGGTCACTGGGGCACTGGCACCTATCCAATCCGGACAGAACTTCTAGTTTAGTCTCTTATTCTGGACGGAATGGCTTGTTGCGCACCTTGTTCTTTATGTTGCAAACCATCATGGTCATGACTATTGTCCATTATGGCAGCATGCCAGTGATCCCCTCGTATATTTAAACCTGTTACAAACTAACTTGTGTCTTCGTGGCAGGGAAGGACATGGTAAGTGTTGTGCAGGTAGTTCAGACGGGCAGGTTAATGTTACCGAACGGTGGCAAGTATTTCATTGATTTCTATATGTATTGCTTGCTGTAAAATAAACTAAGATAAGATAGAAAGACCACAAATAATATGCATGCTTCATATAAACAATGTGTTGATTGGTATAGTTGGGTTAGCTTGCCTTCACCATTATGTTTCGATGTACTGACCCTCGTTAAAATAGGTTCCCCGCACTAAGGAGAGCCGAGCGAGGAGCAGAAGTCAATCCCCGATCCAGTCCAGCTGTAGGCGCGTCCTAAGCATGCCATCTTTTGAAGTATATTTTCAGCAAGGAGCTAGCTACTCAAAACTCAAATGCAGCTCCGTGGAAAGGCCATCATTCTACCAGGTGGTCTTTATATTTTGAAGTTTAGTAAAGGATGTAATGTACAGGACTGCTATCTCATTTTGTGTCAACATTTTGTAAGCCCGTGTGGCAACCTTATGACTCAGTTCAAGAGTTTGTAATAGATGTTCATATTATTAATAAAAGAAAACTTTTTTATGTTTCAAATATGTGTTTCAATTTATCTGGGTACTCTGAATATGTGCTCGCTATACGAAATAAAAATATATTAGCCTTGTGTGTACGCAACCTAGGCCCGCACGGCGGTCACGCCCGGGGGACGACTATCGATTCTACGAAATTGGGGCGTGATGTCGCGCCCCGATCCCGTAAGGGCCTATTCCGTAGGGCCGATCGTCCTCGCTTGGTCCCTACGGAACCATTCGTCCTCGCTTGGTCCCTACGGAACCGTTCGTCCTCGCTTGGGCGCGATGCCGTGCAAGCCTAAGTTGCGCTTGCACCAGGCAACGTACCTGCACAAGACACAAGTTAGACGAAAATATACATATATAGGCACAGAGTAAAAATGCAGAGAACCAAAGTTGAACACATTTGATAGCACACAAAATACTTTCATTTTATTGAATACTGAAGATTTGGATTACAAAGTATTTGCTTGGCTGAGTTACAAAATATGCCTTAGAAGGCTTACAACTCTTTTCACATTCCCAAAACTAGCCACAACGCCCATTACATTATGCCCTTGTAGTAGGACCAAAATAACTAAAACATCTAGCAGAAGAAGAGTAGCCCACTGGAGAGGTAAGCAGCAGAGGAAGCAGCACGAACACAGTCCTAGGGAAGGGTGCGCACACGCTGATTCAGGTTGAGGATGCTTGCCAAACTCTCGCTCCCAGCACCTGGATATTTGCCCACAAACGTGGGTCAGTACTACCACATGTACTGGTGAGCGACCGTGGCCAAACTCACCTTAGAAATCCACACTAAGTAAAGCATATGAAGCTAGCATTATTAGGTGATCTTTCTGGTTGTCTAGTTTCTTTTGAATAATTTATGCAAGGAAACATAGACAATATATCGCATATGCATATGATATTTCTTACCCACGGCCGAGCGGTTATCCCTGCAGCAGACACACAAGTTAGCCACAATATGCATATGAATAACTTTTGAATCAATAAAGGCATCAAGTGTTAGGTATGCAAGAAGGTAAACCTAGCATGCGCCCTAACTATATGATGGTCCCCTCTACGGGATTAGTAGTTGGGACGTACAAGCCCATCTCACTAATAGACGAGTCTCGGTCTACCCAAGGACGTACAAGCCTCAGGTATCTAGATCTCTTCCGGCCGAACGATCCCCAGTGCCCCAGGGACCGCTCGAGAGATAATCCTTGTGCACAAGTTGTCCTGACCAAATGCATGAATGCAAGCCCTATCAGAAAAATATGCTATCATGCAACTGATGAACAATGCACAACAAGTCTATCTCTTTTTCTCATTTTTTTAGCTCAAGTCCAGAGTCTTCTCGCCACAATTCTCAATGCACAGCATACAAGGGACAGTTAAGTATTCCATAAGCAACTAGTAAATTAGCAGTTCTATACTTGAAGCATGCAATACTTTCTTTCTCTTTTAGCTTATCTTTTTAGTGAGGCAATATATTTATGTGAACTAGAGATTCTTTATTAGGCATGCAAACTTAAAGGATTCATCGAAGGGCCTAAGCCACTCACTGAATGAATCGAACGAGAGGATGGGGAAGCCTTAAGCGACGTTCACTCTTTGGTTATGCGTCCTGAAAATGCAACAATACTTGATTAGCATACTTCGATCTCTTTCCCTTATGATTCGAAAAAAAAGCGCAAGCGAGAAGGCAAAATCATGAAAACCAAGTCATCGAAAGCAACTCAAAACACAAAGCAACACAAAACCAAAAAGCAAAGCAACCAACGAAAACTCTTGGACTCATTTCAATAGAAGCCGTTCGATTAATTCAAAGGGTTCATTGCACTTCGTCCGTGTTGATTTGGCGGTAAGGTTTCCCCGAGACTCGATTTTCAACCGAGTCGAAGCAGCGAAGTGTTCCATAAGTAACCGTTTGGAGCGGGGCATTACATACTACCCCACTGAGAAAAAGTTTCGTCCTCGAAACTTAAGAGATCAAGGAGGCAAAGATCAAGCATCAAGATGTCAAGGGAATAAGACTCACCAACATCGTGTCCGCTCTCATCACGCTTAATATTCAACTGATACACTCTAGGCCTTCTTATCTGATCAGTTGGTTCCTGAGTAGGACCCGGAGGGGTCTGAGTCTCAACCCGAGCAGTCTTATTGTTCCCATTCTGGTATGGCGGCAGAACCCTCTCGTTTTGGTAGTTCACTGCCAGATGCCCCTTTTTCCCACAGTTATAACACTCCTTATTTGCAGCACGACAAACATCCACGGTATGGCCTGGTTTGCGATAGTAATTGCATGTAGGACCTGGGCGCCGCTCGCCCGCTATTTTCTTTTCTCCATCTTGGTATCTTTTAGCAGGAGGGTTTCGAGGAGCGGTTGCCTTTTCCTGAGCACCTTTTGGCGAAAACTGCTCATTCTGCACCGCTGCCTCAAATGCTTGGATATATGTTTTACACTCCCGGTTCATAACATCTTTCCTCAGATTATCGTTTAAGCCTTTTATGAACCGATGCGTGCGGGCTGCCTCATCGGGAATCATCGAGCTAGCGAACTTAGCAAGTTTGGAGAATTCCGACTCATAATCTTCGACGGACATGCTCCCTTGCTTAAGTTCGGTAAACTCGTCTTTTTTTCTCTGCCTGACAGCTGACGGGAGGTAATGTGCGAGGAATGCTTCCTTGAACATTCCCCAAGTGATCCTACCGTCCTGATGCTTGGTGGCGAGGTCTGCTTTCTTGACTTCCCACCAATCGTGTGCACGTAACCGCAGCTGCATATCTGCGCACGCCACCCTCTTGTTCGCAGGTATTGAGGCAAAGCTAAACAAGCTCTCCATCTTTGCGACCCAGTCCATCACCTTATCCGGCGTGGTCCTGCCTTCAAACTCCGGAGGGTTCAACTTCAGGAACTCAGCGCCTTTAAAGGTAGACTTTCCGGCCGCGCGAGGAGGCTCATTCGTTTCTGCTAATCCTGTGCCTTGAGGCATGGTCGGGGCAGTCACAGGTGTTGCGGCGGTTCCCGATGCGCCACTATTTGCTGCTAGTGTTGTCACAATCTGCGTCAGGGATCAAGCTGCTTTTGTTGTGCCAAGGCTCTAGCATCAGCTCGTTGCTGTTGAGCCTCGAATCGTTCTTGTTGCGCAGCATGACGATCGTTTTGATTCTGTAATATTGCAATCAATCTATCCATTTGATCATCGCTCACGCTAGCTGCGCGCGATGACTCAGGGTTACCAGCACCTGTTCTTGTCATCTTTGCTGCAAAAGAAAGTAGCTTGCATTAGTCTCATAACATATTATAGATTTATTGCATGGGACGTTGGGTTTTCATACTCTTAGGGACCTTTCTCACTCGATTTACTTCTTATAGATTCGAAATCAATTTTCGAAATTCGGGACTTTTGAAATCGCTTGAAAACTTATATCATTTTTGAAAACGATATTTGAAGAGTCCAAAGGTGTTGAACCATGCTCTGATACCACATGTCGCGCCCCGATCCCGTAAGGGCCTATCCCGTAGGGCCGATCGTCCTCGCTTGGTCCCTACGGAACCATTCGTCCTCGCTTGGTCCCTACGGAACCGTTCGTCCTCGCTTGGGCGCGATGCCGTGCAAGCCTAAGTTGCGCTTGCACCAGGCAACGTACCTGCATAAGACACAAGTTAGACGAAAATATACATATATAGGCACAGAGTAAAAATGCAGAGAACCAAAGTTGAACACATTTGATAGCACACAAAATACTTTCATTTTATTGAATACTGAAGATTTGGATTACAAAGTGTTTGCTTGGCTGAGTTACAAAATATGCCTTAGAAGGCTTACAACTCTTTTCACATTCCCAAAACTAGCCACAACGCCCATTACATTATGCCCTTGTAGTAGGACCAAAATAACCAAAACATCTAGCAGAAGAAGAGTAGCCCACTGGAGAGGTAAGCAGCAGAGGAAGCAGCACGAACACAGTCCTAGGGAAGGGTGCACACACGCTGATTCAGGTTGAGGATGCTTGCCAAACTCTCGCTCCCAGCACCTGGATATTTGCCCACAAATGTGGGTCAGTACTACCACATGTACTGGTGAGCGACCGTGGCCAAACTCACCTTAGAAATCCACACTAAGTAAAGCATATGAAGCTAGCATTATTAGGTGATCTTTTTGGTTGTCTAGTTTCTTTTGAATAATTCATGCAAGGAAACATAGACAATATATTGCATATGCATATGATATTTCTTACCCACGGCCGAGCGGTTATCCCTGCAGCAGACACACAAGTTAGCCACAATATGCATATGAATAACTTATGAATCAATAAAGGCATCAAGTGTTAGGTATGCAAGAAGGTAAACCTAGCATACGCCCTAACTATATGATGGTCCCCTCCACGGGATTAGTAGTTGGGACGTACAAGCCCATCTCACTAATAGACGAGTCTCGGTCTACCCAAGGACGTACAAGCCTCAGGTATCTAGATCTCTTCCGGCCGAACGATCCCCAGTGCCCCAGGGACCGCTCGAGAGATAATCCTTGTGCACAAGTTGTCCTGACCAAATGCATGAATGCAAGCCCTATCAGAAAAATATGCTATCATGCAACTGATGAACAATGCACAACAAGTCTATCTCTTTTTCTCATTTTTCTAGCTCAAGTCCAGAGTCTTCTCGCCACAATTCTCAATGCACAGCATACAAGGGACAGTTAAGTATTCCATAAGCAACTAGTAAATTAGCAGTTCTATACTTGAAGCATGCAATACTTTCTTTCTCTTTTAGCTTATCTTTTTAGTGAGGCAACATATTTATGTGAACTAGAGATTCTTTATTAGGCATGCAGACTTAAAGGATTCATCGAAGGGCCTAAGCCACTCACCGAATGAATCAAACGAGAGGATGGGGAAGCCTTAAGCGACGTTCACTCTTTGGTTATGCGTCCTGAAAATGCAACAATACTTGATTAGCATACTTCGATCTCTTTTCCTTATGATTCGAAAAGAAAGCGCAAGCGAGAAGGCAAAATCATGAAAACCAAGTCATCGAAAGCAACTCAAAACACAAAGCAACACAAAACCAAAAAGCAAAGCAACCAACGAAAACTCTTGGACTCATTTCAATAGAAGCCGTTCGATTAATTCGAAGGGTTCATTGCACTTCGTCCATGTTGATTTGGCGGTAAGGTTTCCCCGAGACTCGATTCTCAACCGAGTCGAAGCAGCGAAGTATTCCATAAGTAACCGTTTGGAGCGGGGCATTATACGTGACATGTTGGTATCAGAGCACAGTTTCAAGTTTCTTTGACTCTCAGACTAGAAAAGTTCCTTTAACGATCAAATCCCTGTGTGAACTCTTGAACTCGTTAGGCCAAAATGAGATACGTTCATACAATGAGTCCATAATACATTATGATCCTGATGTAATTTAACTTCTTTTGAAGGAATAGCTCAAGCACAATCCTCAATGCAAGCACCGGGCGAGACGCAAGTCCAGGAGAGCAGTTCTGGCACTTCAGGAAGCTCTCGAAGCCAGCGAGCCATGTCTTGAGCCGATCCACTTCAGCAAATGATGCGGATGTTAGAAGCTAACCAACAAAGGGATGAAGCTCGTTATAAATGGGCTGAAAAATGAGCGGATGAGAGACTACTCAAGTTTCAAGATAATATAAAGATACGATTCTCAGTCCAATAAAAGCAGGTAGATACCCTACAGCAAATTGTTCAGACTTTGGTCTCCAACCAGTCTACGGCGATAGTAGCGACCCCGGTGGAGCAACCAACGCTTGAAGTCGAGATGCCTTAAACTCCAAGGAAGAGGGAAGTGACTGCCTTCGACTTTGGCGACTTCAAAAAAGTCTACAACACAGCATTCAAGGGGATTGAGGATCCGACTGTGGCTCTAGATTGGTTGGCCGAACTTGAGGATCATTTCTTACTGCTGGAAGTACCTGAAGAGAAACGCATTGTATGTGCTCAACTGCAGCTTCGTCTCAACGTGCACGATTGGTAGGACGTGCATCGACGATCTCTTCCAGTTGATGATGGAGGGGAGGCGATAGCATAGGCCACTTTTTGTGGCGTGTTTGAAAAAGAGTTTATACCCCCACCTGTACGACGACAGAAGGAAAACGAGTTTATATAACTACGGCAGGGCAGCATGACAGTTAAGCAATACTCTGTTGAGTTCAACAGGCTTGCCAAGTTTGCCAGCTCCTATCTACCTGATGCAGTGAGTCATGCCAGACGATTCGAAGAAGATCTATGTCCCGCCATCCACGTACACGTAGTCGTTCCACAATACCAGACAATGCTGGAAGTATTGAACTATGCTCTTTCTCTTGAACCGCAGTATCCTCACGTTGCTGCCGGCGCTGTGCATACCTCCAATCACAAACGCCATAGCAATGATAGAGAAAACACCTCTGTAAAGCGCCCAAACAACGGCGGCAAGCAGAAAGCACATTCAGACCCGATATATTTCTTTTGTAAGAAACATGGACACGTCGTCGATGATTGCCGTATGAAACTTGGGTTATGCCTGGCTTGCGGTAAATCAGATCATGATATCAGTACATGTCTGTACCGCTACAATCGTCGTACTCAGCATCCAAATCAGGCGACTGTACCTCAGGCCAATCAAGCTGTGCCCCAGCAAGAGCATCGCCAAGCTCAAGGCCGGGTCTGCACAATGACACGAGAGGAAGCTTTGGCCTCAGACACCGTCATGTCAGGTACTTTTTTTTAAATAATATACCTGCTCGTGTGCTATTTGATTCTGGTACAATGCATAGTTTCATATCCACAAATTTTGTCGTAGAGAACAATATAGAAATGACTCCGTTGTATCTATACTTAAGTGTTAGTACCCCCTCCGGCACAAAAAATACCTGTCCGTTCAGTATACCAAGGTGGTTACATCTGTATTGGAGGAAGGAAGCTATCGCTTGATGTTTTAGTTCTAGATGTTAGGGACTTTGATATCATTTTGGAAATGGATTGGCTCGGAGCCTGCTCGGCAACTATCGAGTGTGCAGAGAAACGAGTCATCTTCCGCCTGCCTGGAGAAGTCAAATTCTGCTACACGAGTAGTCTAGCAACTGATACGACCAGGGCCTGCATGGTAATTTCTATAACATCTGCTATGCGAATGTTACACTCAGGCTGCGAGGGATTCCTAGCGTCGGTTCAGGACACACAGCAGGACTACGCAAACGTCGAGTCTTCTTCCATTGAGGCAGAGTTCCCTGATTTATTTCCGAACGAACTACCCGATATGCCACCAGACCGAGAGATCGAATTCACCATAGACACCTTCCCAAATACACAGTCGATCTCTAAGTCTCCGTACAGAATGGCCCCTGCTGAACTGAAAGAGTTAAAGTGCCAACTTCAAGAGTTCCTGGATCGTGGGTTCATCCGTCCGAGCGTGTCTTCTTGGGGTGCGCCTGTGCTCTTCGTGAAGAAGAAAGATGGGACGCTACGCCTCTGCATCGATTATCGGAAGCTGAATAAAGTCACTATCCGAAACAAGTATCCTCTGCCAAGGATAGATGACCTATTTGATCAGCTACAGGGGGCAACAATGTTTTCAAAAATTGATCTTCGCTCGGGCTACCACCAGCTGAAGATTAAGCCAGAAGATATGCCAAAGACTGCCTTTCGAACCCGTTACGAGCATTACAAGTTTTCTGTTATGCCGTTTGGACTGATGAATGCACCTGCTGAATTCATGGATTTGATGAATCGAGTATTTCGACCCTGCATCGATAAATTTATGGTTGTTTTATAGACGACATCTTAGTATACTCGAAGAATAGGGATGAACACGCAGGACACCTGCGGATGGTACTTCAAACCATTCGAGACAATAAGTTGTATGCCAAGCTGAGTAAATACAAATTCTGGTTGGATAGCATATCCTTTCTAGGGCACATTATCTCTATACAGGGTATTTTAGTTGACCCGAAGAAGATAGAAGCCATCGTGCAGTGGAAACGGCTGGAGTCAGCTAGCGATATACGGAGCTTCCTTGGTCTGGCGGGCTACTACCGGAGATTTATACAAGATTTTGCAAAGATTGCATCGCCCCTGACTCAGCTCACTCGGAAGGGAGTAAAGTTTACTTGGACGGACGATTGTGAAGCTTCGTTTACGGAGTTAAAGCAGCGCCTCGTCTCAGCCCCAATTCTTACCCTTCCGGACGGACCTGACGACTTCAAAATATACAGTGATGCATCAGGTAAGGGTATGGGATGTGTCTTGATGCAAAGGGATAAAGTGGTAGCCTTTGTATCGAGGCAGATAAAGCCTCACGAGAAGAACTACCCAACGCATGATTTAGAACTGGCTGCGGTGGTATTCGCGCTGAAGCTGTGGCGCCACTACCTTTACGGTGTACCGTACGAGATTTATACAGACCATAAAAGTTTGAAATATCTATATACACAAAAGGATTTGAATCTTCATCAACGGCGCTGGCTCAAACTTCTTAGCGACTTTGACCTCATGATCAGATACACGCCTGGTAAGAGAAATATTGTAGCTGATGCACTGAGTCGGGTGTTCGTTAGGAGTTTGGCTATTGATGACAGGTTGTGTCAAGACCTTGAATCCTTGGGCATTACATTACTAATCAGATACAAAAAGGGGGCGCAAGTGGCACAACTGCGCCTCGAGCTTGACTTGTTACAAAAGGTCAAGGCTACTCAGAAGGATGACCTATTCCTGTAAAAGATCAAAGGTCTTATTTCAGCAGAAAAGGTAACCGACTTTGCGGTAGACACGGACGGGATGATCCGAGTAAAGGAAAGACTGTGCATTCCAAATGATGCAGGCCTCAGAAAAGAGATACTCACTGAAGCTCATTATGCTAGTTATACTTCCATCCGGGTAGCACAAAGATGTATCGAGATCTCTGTACGACATTTTGGTGGCATGGCTTGAAACGAGATATGGTGCTGTTCTTGTCGCATTGCATAGCTTATCAAAGGGTAAAGGCCGAACACCAGAAGTCGGCGGAGAGATGTAGAACCTCGCTATTCCGGATTGGAAATGGGAACATATAACAATGGATTTCATTATTGGCTTGCCAAAGACGCAACGGAGGAATAATGTCGTCTGGGTCATTGTTGATCACCTCACCAAGTCAGCTCACTTTTTGTCTGTCAAGTCTATTTGGAGTACCGACCGCTTCGCTCAGATCTACCTTAACGAAATCGTTCGACTCCACGGCGTGCCAGTATCCATAGTCTCCGATAGAGATGGTCGATTCATATCGCATTTTTGGGAAAGCCTGCAGTCAGCAATGGGGACGAAGTTGAAGTTCAGCTCTGCCTACCATCCACAGACCGACGGCCAAATGGAACATGTCAACCAAATCCTCGAAGACATGCTATGACTCTGTACCTTAGACTTAAAGACGAGTTGGGACCTGCATCTACCGTTAGCTGAATTTGCATACAACAACAGTTTCCAATCCAGCATCCAGATGGCGCCGTATGAGGCATTGTATGGGCGGAAGTGCAGATCCCCGATCTGTTGGGACAAAGTTGGAGAATAGCAGATACTTGGCCCTGAACTTGTGGAGCAAACCATTCAAAAGATTCGTTTGATCCGGGAAAGACTCAAGGTAGCTCAAAGTCGCCAAAAGAGCTACCTGATGCGCATCGATGGCCACTTGAGTTTCTAGAAGGAGATCGTGTATTTCTTGAAGTTTTGCCCATGCAAGGAGTTACCAGATTTGGAGTAAAGTTAAAGCTAAGTCCGAGATTTGTCGGTCCGTTTGAGATACTAAAGCGAGTCGCCTCAGTTGCATATCAGATTGCCTTACCGCCGTCACTATCCGAAGTGCACAATATTTTTCATGTTTCTCAACTTAGGAAGTATATGCATGACCTGAGCCACGTGGTAGATCTGGATCAACTGGACCTTAGTGCAGACTTGACGTATGTCGAACAACCTATGCAAATTTTTGATCGGAAGGAAAATCTGCTTCGAAGTCGTTCAGTTTCTCTCGTACGTGTGCTTTGGCGAAATCACTCGGTAGAAGAATCCACTTGGGAGCTTGAATCTGAGATGAGGGAAAGGTTCCCGTTATTATTTCCTAGCGGTAGATTCTATTCCTAAGTTTTGGGATAAAACTTCCAATTAGTTGGGTAGGATGTGGTATTCCGTTTCCCCTATTCGGAGAGCGCGGCTAAGAAATACAAGACGGTATCATTCGATCGGGATATATTGAATTAAGAACTCATCCTCGTTATGGATTTATTTCTTCGGAATCGATTCCCACATTCAGTGGACCGTGTCTCTAGGATCGACTTAGCGGCAGAGTCAGGAGGGACCTCTCCGCTGCATCTTTTGTTGCCTCAGTTTTTGCTGTCGCTTGTTGCTTTCGTGCTTTGAGTTGGTTTTCGGATTTGCCTGAGTTTCTTGAATGGTTTCGATGGATTTTATTATTTTCGTTCGTTGAACTGCACTTCAATTCTGATAATAAAAAAGAATGGAAGAGGTATTGATCAGCTGTTCATGGCAATGCAGGTGAACAAGCAGTAGGCAATGCTCGAACGGACTCCTGAAGCACCTCTTTCCTTCTTCCTTTCAACAAACTTGTGAGTGGCTTATATTTGATTCAGTTGTCCCTTCTTCCAAGTTTTTAAATCTAAAATCTTGTATTCTTGCTTGCCCCGATCAAACGATACCAAGTAATAACTAAAAGATGTCAAGATAAAAAGGAATAGACTTGGATCATTATGTTTGTCAAATAAAACTTGTGAACGGTTACCTTATTGCATGCTAGTTCGTTTATAATGTTCATCATATGTATAAATTGCAAGTTAGATGTACACTTCTTCTTTAAATTATGCTATGTATATAACTCATCCCTAAAATGCAATAAATTGTTCAGGAAGACTATGCAGAATGAATCGTGCTAATGCTACTTGTCTTGTACTTGTGTTGCCTAAACTGCATGAATGGTTAACTTAATATAGACTCCGTTGATCACGGATAACTTGTTCAAAAGGTCTTAGTTCCTGCGGATGGTCGCTGGGGCACTGGCACCGATCCAATCCGGACGGAACTTCTAGTTTAGTCTCTTGTTCTTGACGGAATGACTTGTAGTGCACCTTGTTCTTTACGTTGCAAACCATCATGGTCATAACTATTGTCCATTATGGCAGCATGCCAATGATCCCCTCGTATATTTAAACCTGTTGCAAATTAACTTGTGTCTTCGTGGCAGGAAAGGACATGGTAAGTATTGTGCATGTAGTTCAGACGGGCAGGTTAATATCACCGAACGGTGGCAAGTATTTCATTAATTTCTATATGTATTGCTTGCTGTAAAAAAAACTAAGGTAAGATAGAAAGACCACAAATAATATGCATGCTTCATATAAACAACGGATTGATTGGTATAGTTGGGTTAGCTTTCCTTCACCAGTACGTTTCGATGTACTGATCCTCGTTGAAACAGGTTTCCTACACTAAGGAGAGCCGAGCGAGGAGCAGAAGTCAATCCCCGATCCAGTCCAGCTGTAGGCGCGTCCTGAGCGTGCCATCTTTTGAAGTATATTTTCAACAAGGAGCTAGCTACTCAAAACTCAAATGCAGCTCCGTGGAAAGGCCATCATTCCACCAGGAGATTTTTATATTTTAAAGTTTAGTAAAGGATGTAATGTACAGGACTGCTATCTCATTTTGTGTCAACATTTTATAAGCCCGTGTGGCAACCTTATGACTCAGTTCAAGAGTTTGTAATAGATGTTCATATTATCAATAAAAGAGAACTTTTCCATGTTTCAAATCTGTGTTTCAATTTATCTGCGTACTCTGAATATGTGCTCGCTATACGAAATAAAAATACCTTAGCCTTGTGCGGTGCGCAACCTAGGCCCGCACGGTGGTCACGCCCGGGGGACGACTATCAATTTCACGAAATTGGGGCGTGACATAGCTGGTTGGATTATTGACCCAGGGACAATGATTATCGGACAATAGACATGACCCTAGATTGTCAGATGTAGGACTGAGATATTGCTTATAGACTAAGGTAGAGTTCCTTAGCTGGTTGGATGTTGCCCTTTAAGGAAAGAATATTGACATAGAGACTTGACCCTAGAGTGTTGGATGAGTAGTTATGGTCGAGGGTTAAACTGCTATGGTGCATCAGTCGTACAAAAATAGAGTATGATCAGAAAGTGGGGTAGAGTCCCTCAGATTGGTTGGATTTGGTTGTCCCTATGATAAGAGATAAATAATGCCCTAACAGCCATCTGTATTAGGTAAGTTACCTATAATACATAGGTTTAGTTGTTAGTGTAGCTAAATATAGAGGCTTAATCGAATATTAAGTTAATCGTTGGAGACCCATAGGATGACCCTATTGATGTTGCCTGAGTGATATAACTTCGATAAGATTTGCTTAGTATGTATTGAGAGTTAGCCCGTGATAGATAGACGGGTTAGGAGTCAGAATGGGTGCCTTCGGAAAGATGGATTGTGTTGGAATAGTTAACATGATGAGAAACAAGTTTGGGAGTGACGGTTTCGGATAAACGGATTGGTGGCCTTCGACGGAATGAAGGATTGGAAATTTGATTCAATGGATTGAAATTTACTTGGAAATATTAGAATATCGAGTTGGAATAAAGGAAGCAAACTTGTAACAACGAGGTGGGATAATGTGCAAAATTTTAGGTCAGCTTAGCATGACGAATAATGAGGTGACCCTCGGATTAAAACATTAGCAAATTTTTGTGTCGATGGATTGTTACTAAGTTTGCTTTATCGAGCTTGTGAATATGGACCGGAACATGGTTCGAAGGGAACTTTGGATTCATTGGATGTCTATGACACTGAGATGGAAAGTAGCGCTTCCGAGTTGTTGAAAGTGCAAATTTTGTTGGTTCATAAAAGATGTCCCTTGAGTTTGGCAGAAGTTAAGTTCAATGCTAGGGTGAATAGTATAATATGGGTAGTCCATGTGGCCTGTATAATTCATCTCAAAGGATCATGCTTATACGGAATTTATATCATTTGAGACAGACCATAAGAGAAGTTTAGAAGGATTTGGCATATGGGGGATCGAAACGATATAAGTGAATGTTGAACTGGTTAAAGGAAAACTTGGTTATATAAGTTGTGCGATAGAAAAATTTGTGTTAAAAAGATACTAACGGGATGGACCGAGGATATGACTGAGAAAGTAAAATGATAATGAAAATTGTGGCCAAGGAACAGTTTGGTCGGGCATAGTAAATGATCCATATTTTGGGATGAAGTAGCAATGTAGCCGTATGATTTCTCTAACCATTGGCATTTGCTGAGTGCATCATATTTCGGGGATATGTCATGACCCACACCCAGTGTAGAGATACGAGTACGTGAGTACGTCCAGCCTACGCCACAGTGTCGGTGGTAAAATATTGTCTAGGTCATCAATACTATCAAAACATCTCACACAATATATATAATGTACCTGTCTTGGCACCTCAACTCCAAATGGAGGAACAATATGATAATATGATAAAGGTAATCCATACTCAATCATAATATAAAACAAGAGGAAGATATGACACGATATAGAATAAAAGAATTGGAAGTCACAATTCATAAATATAACTCATCTCCAAGTCCAATAGACTAGCAAAATAATCTCAAATATAATATATGCCAAAATATCTAACTAAGTCATATCTAATACAATAATCTAACTATCTGCTACTAGCTGATAATCTCCAGATATCGGCTCCTCCTAAGCTACCGTCTCCAACTCTATGCCAGCTACGTCCCGAGGTCCATAGTGTGTAGGATACCAGTCATCTAAATTATCTGAAAAATATATCCAATCAGGATTGGAGCGAAGCACACCTTTAATAGTAGTTCCAAATGAATGATAAAGACTATATAACAGTAAATAGAGAGAATATACAAAATAAATAGAGCATGAACTAAAAATATATAGGATATAAAAATGTTGTAAATAGTACAAGAGAGATGAGCATCATATACAAGAGTCAGGAAATACAACTAACTAAGTGAGTGAGTACTAGCTTCGACATGTGATCGATTTGGAAACTTACATATGAATATGGCCTGTTTAATCATACGTGAGGTCTATAATTAACAATCACTGGGACATGCACAGGGAGGGGTATGATCACATATCTAACTAACACTCTCTGCCCCGACTAGTATAGTGTATCCAACCATGATACGCTACGACACGAGATTATATGAGAATTGAGCTAATCTTCTTATGAATCGGTGTCTATCCATATACAAGATCTCAGGACATGCACAGGGTTCACAGGAAAAAACATCTCATGACAGGATCTAGGAAATACCAATCCGTGTAACCATGTATCAAGAAGTCAAAGATATCTACACTAAATACAAGAAACATAGAAGATATCATAAACAGAAAACTGTCAGAGAATATACTCGCTTCTGGTCCTGAGCAAATAATGTAACTCGGTGCTCAAGCTGGTATCACACAATCCTATATATGAATAATTATGTCAATGGGTGTAAAGAATGATATATATGCTAAATGAGTCAAAATACGCTTTTTAGGTCATTTCTAAGTCAAAATAGTCAAACTAGACCAGCTTTAGGTCAAACCAGTCAAACTTAGTCAAACTAGCTATTTCTAGATTGCATGAGTCTATATCTAGGTTATTGGGTCCATACACTACTTATCTAGGCTATGCTAGCGATATTAGGATACTAGAGTATCATAGCTATATAGTATCACAAGATACACAATAATATATTATATACTAGTTATCCTATAGTCAATACTAACTCTATATTAATACCTTGGTTTTGAGGCCAACTTGGTATCACATTCTAACTACCCTCTAGATACTCAATATCAATACCTTGAGTTAAAATCCAAACTTTAGCATTACCTTGGTATCACAAGGTAATACTAGACTTAACATAACCCAATTAAAACTTAACTAGTATATATATATATATATATATATATATATATATATGTAATATATGTAATATATTAACTCCTATATAACAATTCATATATCTATTTATATATATAACTAACTATTACATACTACAACTAAACATACAACTAATAACTTAATTAATCAACTACATATACATACATCAACTAATATTAACACATACTAAACTAACTAATAACTGAAACACTCAGTTACACTAATAGTCATCTACTTCTAACAAATACATGTATCAATTAACTAAGGGATCAATAACTAAACTAACTGAATATATAACTAATAGATATCTTAATACTAACATTCAACTACTAATCATCTCCCTAAAGTTGCTAATAGACACTAACACTATCATGACAATGTTTTAACTCATATATAACAATCATATATAACTAAATAACTATAATTAATAACTTATAACTTATTAACTAACATATACATCTAAACCATCATCTCCCAAACTCTAACATACTGCTGCTGCAAATGTTGTAGCTCCTAACCATCAGTTGCTAAGGCAGCTCCCTGCTGTGCACACAGTGTGCACATAACTGTGTAAACCCCTTGAATTTTCAAATTATTAAATCTTGGATTTTTCCCAATTTTCTGGAATTTTCTGAGAATTTTCTGAAATTAAAATCAAGGTTCTTAATTATTAAATAATTTTTAATTGTTAATAAATAATATTAAAATATCATGAAAATAATATTTTTGGGTGTAAAATGAAAAACTGGACTTAGGATAATTTTTCTGGATTTTTCTGGGCCTCAGACCTATTTTTAAATGCCTAAAAACTAATTTTAATTAATTTTAACTGATTTCTTTTATTATTATTTATTATTATTATTTATATTATTTATATTTTTTTTTATTTTTCTCTTCTTCTGGGCCGGCCCGGCCCAGTGGGCCGAAGCCCAGCCCAGGCCAGCCGTTCCCTTGCGGGTCGGGCGGGTCTGCCCGGAGACCCGACCCGCCAGCCCGGAGACCCGGTCTCCCTCTCCCCACGCCGCCCGCGTCCCGCGCCGGACGCCCCGCTCCGCCGGCCATGCGCCCCCACGTTCCCCCGCCGCTCCGCCCGGCTCGCCCCGCCCTCAACGACCACGTCCCCTTCCCCTCCGCCGTTCCCGGCGCCTCTCTCTCCCTCACTCCCCTATTTAAACCCGCCCGCCCGATCGTCTACCTCCGCCACCCGACCACCCTCGCCCCACCTTGCACCACCCGCCCCGCAACCGCCGTTCCCGGCGCCGCCCCGCTCCGCATCGCCTCGCCCAGCCGCACCCGAGACCCCTGCCGCCCTCCTCTCCGTTCCAGCAGCTCCAGAAGCCGCAGCCGCCGTTCCCGGCGCCGCCTGCTCCGCCGTGCCTCCGCCCGGCCGTGCCCCAGCGTCCCCGACCGCCTCCGGCCAGTCAGCGCCGCCTCTGGCCGGCCGCCCCTCCGCCGGAGCTCCCAGACGGAACCCTAACCCTAGCCCTAATTCAGTTCCCGTGTCCGACACGAGTCGGACACGACTCGACCCTG
Source organism: Iris macrosiphon (assembly GCA_036927795.1). NCBI lineage: Eukaryota > Viridiplantae > Streptophyta > Magnoliopsida > Asparagales > Iridaceae > Iris > Iris macrosiphon. The sequence goes on from JAYESA010000155.1 coordinate 52,823, forward strand.
ATTTTTGGGTCCCTTCAGGTGCGTGTAACTTTCTGTTCGTAGCTCTGTTTTCGATTCCGCAAATTGCGTTGTGAAGCTTGTAAGACTCTCTCGGTGCCCGGACAAACCGCTCGGGGCATCGCGTCCTGTGGTGATCGTACACCGTGATCCAAAAACAGGAAAAACCAGACCCTGTTTCACCCCGGAACTGAGTGCGCCCCGCCAAACGGGACGACTTGGTCGTATGCGGTCTTCACAGATACGTGCGCGTCGTCGATACGGACGTGTGAGATTTTGCGAAAGCTGATTCGGGTGTGCGTGCACACCGGAATCAACGCGTATCCGCGGACATCGCCCCGTATCCGACTTTTCTGTAATTCGCCCTAACTTCTTGTACACTCGTCGGATCGAGACGAAACTTGTGCCATCGGACTCGTAGCGATACGCTGGTCCTGTGGGTCAAGTTTGGTTCGATTCTGAGAACGTTGATGAAATTGCGTGTCGTGGGCCCCACAGGCCCCGCTCGACGGGCGATTTTGTGTTCGGCTAATCGGAATCCAAATCTGGAAGTTCCGTTGGGTTCGTATCAGCGTTCCTGACCTGTTGATACTAAGTTTGGGGAATTTGGAGACCTTTGACCTGGACACGTTTTTCGGTGCAAAGCGGGCCCACCGGCGGACCCCGTTTTGATCCGAAACTGCCATTTTTGCCCTTGTCTCCAAATTGGACCCAAGGACAGGCGTTTCTAGCTATTTGACATCTTTTGAGCGTGATGGTAATGTCTATTTCAGCTTTTGGACTCATCTCTAGAATTTTTCCCCAAGAACCAAATTAATCAAATCCAAACATCAGGCAAGTACCTGCACTTCAAGTTAATCTTTATATTGTGATAATTAATTCCCTGCTTTACTAGTACCATTGATGATTACACGTAGTGCTAGAATACTGGATTTCATGTCTTGGATACTGTATTTCATGTCTTACTTTTTATGTCGGGTGGAAGAATACTAGAAGGCATGTAGTTTACCTTTTCCCCTATCATGTTTAATAGCTGATGGTACGCGACTGTACCCTCAGCCGGATCTCGATTGTTCATGTTTAATAGCCGTCTATGACGGCCGGATTAGCCTTATAAACCCCTACATGCCAACTATGTATTCTAAAACAAACACAAGTTCACACAGATAGTTTCTAGATCTTGTTATAGTTCTTGCTGACTGTTGTAGTTTCATCTCCTGTCTCATTTATTTCCTGCTTTCTCATATTCCTATTTATAGCATTAACTCTGAGATATTGATGTTCTTTTATGCAACTTTCTCAATATGATACTCAATTTAATTGTCATAAATATTTAGTTTAATCTTGTTGTGCACTGTGTACTTTGCTCCTTTCCTGACTGGATCCGTTGTTTTAGGCGATGATGAGAACCTTGCCCCCACCTATTATGGCCCCTATGAGGCAGCAGGTGATATAGTTGCAGAGCCAGTTCCCGCACAGGAAGCTACTTCTGCGGAATAGTTAGCAGTAGTTATCTTAGTTATTTGCTCTTTATCTTAGTAATCGGGTTTGTCCCCGATTTCATTCTGAATTTCTGTACTAAACATTTGAATCTGTTGTCGCATATATTTCATTTGAAATCTTAAGTTTCTGTTTCCCATTATTATTTTGCCTATGTTATATTGTGAATGAGCTAGTTTAGTAAATCTGGAATTGACCTAGACAGCGTACTACCGCCGACTCTGCGGCGTAGGCTGGACGTACCCACGCACTCGTGCCCGAATTTCCGAGTGCGGGTCATGACACGTTTTTGTGGTGGCCCATGCAGGTCCTATCCTTAAATAGGGTAATACCCTAGGACAGGGTATGGAATAAGATTGAGGATTCTAGGAAAAGCTCATTCACAGTATTGGGTCCTTATTTCAATTCTTGATATCATTTCTGCTCAATTTTCCTATCGCCTTTGATTTCCAAGTATTCTATTCTGATCTTCCTATCCCTTAACCTTTCAGAATGGTCCAGACAAGGAATACAGTAGGAGGCACATCAGAACCAGCTGAGCAGAATGTGCCCGAGACTCTTGCACTCCCGCCGCCTCCATCTGTTCCGGCAGTTACTCTGGATGGGGCACAGCTACTTGGAGTGTTCCAGGGATTGGTGGAATCCCAGAAAGAACAGACTGCACTTCTGCGGACCAGCCTCTCAGAAGCTCTTAAGTCCCAGGAGTCGTCACTCAAGAGGCCAGGGAGTGCTAAAGACTTCAAAAATCTTAGACCCCTGGAATTCTACGGAACTGAGGGCATTCTCTATGCCGATGAGTGGATAGAGAATGTCGAGAGACTCCTGAAGACTGCTCGGGTCCCTGATGACCTCAAAGTGGAGTCCGCAAGCCTGCAACTGTTCGACATTGCTCGAACCTGGTTCAGAGATGAACCCCAACTATCTGCTCCTGACCTCACCTGGGAGGACTTCAAGAGGCTATTCAAGGAGAAATTCTACCCCGAAGTGGCTCGGGAAGCTCTCGAAAGCCAATTCGAGAGACTGGAACAAGGTAACCTGTCTGTTGATGAATATACTGCTAAATTTAGCAGGTTAAGCCACTTTGCGGAGTATATGGTTCGTACCCCGGAGGACAGAGCCCGTAGATTCAAGAAAGGGCTATCTCCGGATATTCGCCTAGCTGTCACCACCAGCCGAGCTCGCACCTATGAGAAAATCCTGAGCGTGGCACAAGGCGTTGAGAGAGATATGGGGCATAAACTGAAACGAGAGAGAGATACCGGAAATGCGGGACCCAACAAGCGCCCTTTTCAACAACAACAACAACAGCAGAGGGCCCCGCAGCAAACTCAGCGTCCTCTCCCTCGAGCTCCAGCACCCCAACACCAGGCTCAGGGACAGAACCAACAAGCTGCTGCTTGTAACTTTTGCCAAAAATAAGGTCACACCTGGCAAGTTTGTAGGAAGAGACTGGGTGCCTGTCTATATTGTGGATCAATAGAACATCAAGTGAGGGACTGCCCTACTGCTCCAAGACGCGGACAAGCTTACGTGATGACCGTGGAGAACGCGCAAACTCTGGAAGCAGCTAATGCGCGTAAGTGACTCGTAGATACCTTTTTCTAGTATTATTTTCGTGCCTATTGGTTCGTGACCTCAGCCCCAACCTAGTAATTTTTTGAACTTGCTAAATAACCTAGTATGCTTTTAAATTTGATAACTGTAGAGATTTTTAGAGGCTTTTGCTATTGTGCTTATTTTGTGTTATTCTGTGAACTTCAATAATTTTGTGCCTCCTTTTTCATCATCATCTAGCGCACTTAATTTTGCTGAACTCGATTTATGCTGCTATTTTATAGCCTAGTTTTGCAAGCTTACCCTTTATCGGGCTTGTTCATGACACATGTATTATTGAGGCCTGATCAACCCCACTAATACAAAGTGTCTATTCAGAATCAGTGTACTACGGTCTGATCAACCTTAGTGCATTTTGATTTGCACTTCGCACGACTACTTTATGTGGATTGAGATATAAAGTTGACTAGTATACTTGCCCCTAAATACGTCCAAGCATATCGTATCAGTTACATAACTGAACTAATACGAGCATGCGAACAAATGATTACCAGAATAGAATCTCAATCCATAACCGCCTGACCATTTCCATTAGAATTCCTTAAACGCCTTGATCCCTATACCTCTGTTCTACCACCTCGCCCTTAAACTCTTTATTATTGATCCTCGTCTTCCCTTATTTTCGGAAAGACAAAATTCTGTGTTTGGTATAAGTTTGATTTGTAGTGCTAGACATACCCCTCAGACCGGTCGAATTGATGATAACCCTTTATGACTAAGGGAATACCATAGGTGGTGTATTTGTGTTGCAGATTTAAAGATTCAATACCATGATTTATTAAGTTGTGACCTAGCCTTACTAGTTGTACAGCCTTAGCGTATATATGGGTAAAATTCTAAGTTGGGTAGCGACCGCAATGTTCACCTGACAGAAACCCGTTAGACTGTAATCAAGTGAGTTTGGACAGAGAGAACCCTGCCATATTTTAAATTTTGAGGACGAAATTTTTGTAAGTTGGGTAGGTTGTAAACCCCCTGAATTTTCAAATTATTAAATCTTGGATTTTTTCCAATTTTCTGGAATTTTCTGGGAATTTTCTGAAATTAAAATCAAGGTTCTTAATTATTAAATGATTTTTAATTATTAATAAATAATATTAAAATATCATGAAAATAATATTTTTGGGTGTAAAATGAAAAACTGGACTTAGGGTAATTTTTCTGGATTTTTCTGGGCCTTAGACCTATTTTTAAATGCCTAAAAACTAATTTTAATTAATTTTAACTGATTTCTTTTATTATTATTTATTATTATTATTTATATTTTTTTTTTTTTTTATTTCTCTTCTTCTGGGCCGGCCCGGCCTAGTGGGTCGAAGCCCAGCCCAGCCCAGCCGTTCCCTTGCGGGTCGGGCAGGTCTGCCCGGAGACCCGACCGGCCAGCCCGGAGACCCGGTCTCCCTCTCCCCACGCCGCCCGCGTCCCGCGCCGGACGCCCCGCTCCGCCGGCCATGCGACCCCATGTTCCCCCGCCGCTCCGCCCGGCTCGCCCCGCCCTCAGCGGCCATGTCCCCTTCCCCTCCGCCGTTTCCGGCGCCTCTCTCTCCCTCACTCCCCTATTTAAACCCGCCCGCCCGATCGTCTACCTCCGCCACCCGACCACCCTCGCCCCACCGTGCACCACCCGCCCCGCAGCCACCGTTCCCGGTGCCGCCCCGCTCTGCGTCGCCTCGCCCAGCCGCACCCGAGACCCCGGCCGCCCTCCTCTCCGTTCCAGCAGCTCCAGAAGCCGCAGCCGCCGTTCCCGGCGCCGCCCCGCTCCGCCGTGCCTCCGCCCGGCCGCGCCCCAGCGTCTCCGACCGCCTTCGGCCAGTCAGCACCACCTCTGGCCGGCCGCCCCTCCGCCGGAGCTCCCAGACCGAACCCTAACCCTAGCCCTAATTCAATTCCCGTGTCCGACACGAGTCGGACACGACTCGACCCTGATTTTTGGGTCCCTTCAGGTGCGTGTAACTTTCTGTTCGTAGCACTGTTTTTGATTCCGCAAATTGCGTTGTGAAGCCTGTAAGACTCTCTCGGTGCCCGGATAAACCGCTCGGGGCATCGCGTCCTGTGGTGATCGCACACCGCGATCCAAAAATAGGAAAAACCAGACCCTGTTTCACCCCGGAACTGAGTGCGCCCCGCCAAACGGGACGACTTGGTCGCATGCGGTCTTCACAGATACGTGCGCGTCGTCGATACGGACGTGTGAGATTTTGCGAAAGCTGATTCGGGTGTGCGTGCACACCGGAATCAACGCGTATCCGCGGACATCGCCCCGTATCCGACTTTTCTGCAATTTGCCCTAACTTCTTGTACACTCGTCAGATCGAGACGAAACTTGCGCCATCGGACTCGTAGCGATACGCTGGTCCTGTGGGTCAAGTTTGGTTCGATTCTGAGAACGTTGACAAAATTGCGTGTCGTGGGCTCCACAGGCCCCGCTCGACGGGCGATTTTGTGTTCGGCTCATCGAAATCCAAATCTGAAAGTTTCGTTGGGTTCGTATCAGCGTTCCTGATCTGTTGACACTAAGTTTGGAGAATTTGGAGACCTTTGACCTGGACACGTTTTTCGGTGCAAAGCGGGCCCACCGGCGGACCCCGTTTTGACCCGAAACTGCCGTTTTTGCCCTTGTCTCCAAATTGGACCCAAGGACAGGCGTTTTTAGCTATTTGACATCTTTTGAGCGTGATGGTAATGTCTATTTTAGCTTTTGGACTCATCTCTGGAATTTTTCCCCAAGAACCAAATTAATCAGATCCAAACATCAGGCAAGTACCTGCACTTCAAGTTAATCTTTATATTGTGATAATTAATTCCCTGCTTTACTAGTACCATTGATGATTACACGTAGTGCTAGAATACTAGATTTTATGTCTTGGATACTGTATTTCATGTCTTGCTTTTCATGTCGGATGAGAGAATACTAGAAGGCATGTAGTTTACCTTTTCCCCTATCATGTTTAATAGCTGATGGTACGCGACTGTACCCTCAGCCGGATCTCGATTGTTCATGTTTAATAGCCATCTATGACGGCCGGATTAGCCTTATAAACCCCTACATGCCAACTACGTATTCTAAAACAAACACAAGTTCACACAGATAGTTTCTAGATCTTGTTATAGTTCTTGCTGACTGTTGTAGTTTCATCTCCTGTCTCATTTATTTCCTGCTTTCTCATATTCCTGTTTATAGCATTAACTCTGAGATATTGATATTCTTTTATGCAACTTTCTTAATATGATACTCAATTTAATTGTCATAAATATTTAGTTTAATCTTGTTGTGCACTGTGTACTTTGCTCCTTTCCTGACTGGATCCGTTGTTTTAGGCGATGATGAGAACCTTGCCCCCACCTATTATGGCCCCTATGAGGCAGCAGGTGATACAGTTGCAGAGCCAGTTCCCGCACAGGAAGCTACTCCTGCGGAGTAGTTAGCAGTAGTTATCTTAGTTATTTGCTCTTTATCTTAGTAATCGGGTTTGTCCCCGATTTTATTCTGAATTTCTGTACTAAACATTTGAATCTGTTGTCGCATATATTTCATTTGAAATCTTAAGTTTCTGTTTCCCATTATTATCTTGCCTATGTTATATTGTGAATGAGCTAGTTTAGTAAATCTGGAATTGACCTAGACAGCGTACTACCGCCGACTCTGCGGCGTAGGCTGGACGTACCCACGCACTCGTGCCCGAATTTCCGGGTGCGGGTCGTGACAAACTGTGCACTCGACTGTGCACATAACTGTGCACCCGACTGTGCACACAGTCCCCCCTCACACTACTGTGAGAATGACAGAACCTTCATCTCCCCTTACGAGTCCATACACTGTCCAACACTCAAAACAGTCCCCCATCTATATATATACATAGTATACATCACTAACACCTATTATAAATCATAATCAAAGAGAGATATATACTCTAATATATATATATATATATATATATATATATATATATATATATATATATATATATATAACAATGCAATATAAAAATATATAACAACACTAGAATGGAGTATAACACTTTTCATCAAATATGTGGAGTGAATTGCACCCGTATCACACTAAATCTATGATACGCTTGTGATATGGCTGGCAGAAGGAAAGCGCTTAGCTTAAGACTAAAAATGGCCCTTGATACTCAATCCAAACCTCACCAAACTCTCCATAAATGATGTGGACAAGTTAAAATCATAATTCGGATCAATATAAAGTGTTAGCAACTCATCTATGTGATCATAGCAAAATATGATATGTGTAGACCCCCGTGTCGAAGGAAAAATTCCCAAATCAACCCATGTCATAAAATATCAAGACACGGCCTAATCATATCCAATTGTGGACACGTATCTAGCACCCCACACTCAATCTAATTCTAATTAGATCTAATTGACCTAATGACAAATACTTGGTGCACCAATCTCGATTTTTTCCTAAATTGGGTACAAAAATTAATGTAGAAGTCATAATACAAGTCATATGAACCTAGTTCTTCTTCCTATGGGTAACCCTAAGCTATGAAAGAGTTTCTAATGGTCAAATGCATAAATTATAACCTAAATTGAAGGAAAATTTAGATTTATACATATTGTGAAATAGATTACCAATAAATTGCTCAAATGGACACGATCCGGACACAAGCTCCTTGTCAATTCCTCCTTCTCCAAGTGTTCATTGTAAATACAATCTCCAATGCTTCTTAATTGATAAAAATAGAAGAGAATAAGAGTGAATTGGGTTAAATTTGGTGGAGGTCTGAATCAATTTAAGAAAGAACTAAATTGGGGATCTAAAATAAAATGAATGAAGAGGAGAGAGAATGATTTCTTCCTTCTATAGTGGCCTACACCTTCTACCTCTTTCAAGCAATGTATATTGACCCATATACCCTCCACTAATTATTTATGAAGGATATTTAATTAGGGTTTAATGATGGAAGCTTCTAATTCTAATAAAGGCTTAATATAATCTTCTATTTAATGAAAGGAATGGGTCTAATGGGCCTAACCCAATGTTGGGCTCAAAGTATCATGACTTGTCCTATTGGGTTCACTAGCGTCAAGTCTAAATAATTAGGCTAGCCTACTAACTATAATAAATAGCACAAGCACACAATTAATTAGTAGCAATATATATAAATATTAATCACTAAAAATAAAATATATAAAATGACTAAAATATCCTCATCTAGAAATGTTGTAGTGACAAGTCTACTCTCCTTAGAAAAATTTTGTCCTCTAAATTTAAGGAAAGAACTAGCACTACAACAACTAATCAAAGCAAGAAGAAGATTACCTCATGACTCAAACAAATAAGGGTATCGCTCCCGCATATCGGCTTTTCTCTCCTAAGTAGACTCTTTCGGAGAGTGATGCCTCCACGCGACACGTACCAAAAAAATCGTCTGGTTCGGCAGCACCTTCTCCCTGCGATCCAGAATCTTCACTGGCTGATCTAGGTAGCTGAGAGTCAGACCCACCTCGATCTCTGAGTGATCCAATACGTGACTAGGATCTGCCACATATCGTCTCAGTTGTGACACGTAGAACACGTTATATACTCCCTCTAGTGCAGGCGACATGTCAAGTTTTTAAGCTACTGCATCGACCCTCACAAGAATACTAAAGGATCCGATGTACCGTGGACTAAGCTTTCCGTCTCTACCAAAGTGAATCGTTCACCGTGTCGGAGAAATCCGTAAGTACACCAGATCGCCAACCTAGAACAAAATACACCCTTAACACTCTATCTAAAACAAAGCAATCACAAGCAATGCAACCAAAACCCATACCTCAAACTCTAAGGGTCTCCGGTAGCTATCGGTCCAATGTCATTGTTTGTCCTGCGCTACCCGAAGTCTATCTCTAATGAGCTTCACCTTCTCAACTGCATCCACAATTATCTTTGGTCCCAATAAGGTTCTCTCACCAACATTATCCCATGATAACGGAGTGCGACATCTCCGTCCATATAAAGCCTCGAATAGTGAGATCTCAATGCTGGCCTAATAGCTATTATTGTAAGAAAACTCTACCAGGTGAAGATGATCCTCCAAAGAGCCTCCAAAATCCAAGATATAAGTGTGAAGCATATCCTCGAGAGTCTGAATAGTCCTCTCCGATTGCCCATTTGTTTGGGGGTGATATGTGGTACTAAACTTGAGCTGGGTGCCCAAGCTAGCCTGCAAACTACTCCAGAAGTGGGATGTGAAGAGACTATCCCGATCCGAGATAATGCTCACAGGAACTCCATGCAATCTGATAATCTGTCGTATATACATCTCCGCTAGCTTCTCCGTAGACATACCCACTTTGAATGGCAAGAATTGGGCCAATTTGGTCAACCTGTCTACGATGACCCAAATTGCGTCTTTACCATCTGAAGAATGCGGAAGCCCCAAAACAAAGTCCATAGTCACATGCTCCCATTTTCACTCTAGAATGGTTAAATGCTGAAGTAAACCACCTGGCCTCTTCCTATCCGCCTTTACCTGTTGACATATTAGACATCTGGATACGAAGCGTACAACCTCCTACTTCATACCATACCACCATACATGCTCCTTCAGATCTCTATACATCTTGTTGGCACCTGGATGCATAGAGTACTGAGATCGATGCGCCTCCTGAAGAACCTTCTCGAGCAACGCTCTATTCAGCACACACAATTTGGTACCATGCTGCAATGATCCATCCTCAGCAATAGTTAAATCATTTGATAATCCCATCCGAGCATGTGTCCTCATACTCCCCAGAGGCTCATCCTCATACTGTGTAGTTCTGATCCGGTCCATCAACTCTGACTGTATCTTAATCCCCATATCTGTGCCTCGACACCAGGAACTAGCACCTCAATACCCAAACTTTCAAGATCGGCCAATAAGTGTATGTTTGCCATCAAGCACATAGCCACTGGATACCTGCTCAAGGCATCAGCGACTACGTTGACCTTTCTTGGATGGTATTGCAATGATATATCGAAGTCCTTCATCAACTCCAACTAACACCGTTGTCTCATGTTCAGCTCTTTCGGTGTAAACACGTACTTCAAGCTCTTGTAATTTGTAAAGATCTCCACACGCTCTTCGTACAGATGGTATTTTCACAGCTTTAGAGCAAAGATGAGTTCTGCTAACTCCAAATCGTGGTTAGGGTAGTTCTTCTCATGATGACATAATTATCTGGAAGCATAGGCAATCACCTTCCTATTCTGCTGTAAGACATAACCCAAACCCTTCCCTGAAGCATCACTATACTACCTGATCCTGATGGCAACGTCAATACAGGTGCTTTCATCAATCTCCTCTTCAGCTCCTCAAAAATGGCCTGACAATTCTCTGTCTAGACGAACTCCACATCCTTCCTGGTCAGCCTAGTCTGTAATCCTGGAGAAGTCCTGTACAAATCTTCGATAATAACCTGCCAATCCCAGAAAACTCCTAATCCCTGCCACTGAACTCGGAGTAGCCCACGACTTTACTGCCATGATCTTCTTTGGGTCAACTAAAATCTTGTCACCAGTCACCACATGACCAAGGAATTCAACCTTGTCAAAGAAGAACTCACACTTCAAAAGCTTTCCATAAAGCTTCTCCTTTCTGAGAGTCTCTAAAACTATCATCGGGTGCTCCTCATGCTCCTCTAGGGTCTTCGAATACACCAGAATATCATCAATAAATACCACCACAAACTTATCAAGATACTGGTGGAATACCTTGTTCATCAGATTCATGGATACCGCCGGGGCATTGGTCAACCCAAATGGCATCATCATGAACTCAAACTGGCCATACCGAGTCCGAAAAGCTATCTTTGGAATATCCTCATTCTTTACTTTCACCTAGTGGTAGCCTGACCTCAAGTCTATCTTTGAAAATACCCTCGCTCTGCTCAACTGATCGAAGAGATTATTTATCCTCGGTTGTGGATATTTGTTATTGATAGTGAGGTTGTTTAAAGTCCTGTAGTCGATACACATCCGTACTGACCCATCATTCTTCGGTACAAATAATACTGGAGTACCCCATGGTGATAAACTAGATCGAATAAAGCCTTTGTCCTGTAACTCATCCACCTGCTTTTTCAGTTTCATCAGTTCGTTGTTGTTGACTCTATAGACGTGCAGAGATATCGGCTCTGTGCCTGGCACAAAATATATAGAGAACTCAACATCTCGGTCTGGCGACAAAACTGGTAACTCCTCCGAAAAAACATCCACGAACTCTGCTATCAACGGATGTGGCAACTCTTTCTCTTCCACCATGGCTCCATATTTGGCATCCTCACTCTGCTTTGCTACTCCTCTGGCAATCTCAAACTATGGCTCTCCTGATGGTTGAAACAAAACTCTACCTCCACGATAATCTATACTAGCATGGTGCCTACTAAACCAATCTATTCCGAGTACAATATCATAGTTCGGAAGTGGCATTACGAGTAAGCACACACTCAACTCCTGGCCTTCCAAAGTAACTCTCTGATTCTTCCAAACATCATTGACCAGGATAGTGCCACCCGATCATGATCTTGCAAGTCCTAGCCAAAGGTTCAGCCTCTAAACGATGCTTAAGAGTAAAAGATACAGATACAAAACTATGAGAAGCACCAAAATCAAATAAAATATATGCTGGAATAGAATCAAGAAAAACTGAACCTGATATAATATCTTCGACGGCTCCTCCTTCTCAACTTTTATGGCAAATGCTCGCCCCTGCTGTACACCTCTCTGCTGTTGCTGCTGGTGCACAAGATACGATATTATCAAAGAAGGATAGTTATATTTCAAAGAAAGCAATATTCAGAATGATAAAGATTGCAAATTCAATAGATTAAAAATGTTTTATAGTTGTGATTGAGTATACTCCCATCATATATCCTATATCATATAGCAGGCTTGTCACAGTACTCCAAGTCTGAGCACTACTACTGTCACGCCCCAGTCCCAAAATATCGAGGGACTAGACACGTGGCAATGGCCAGCAGCACACACCGATGGACAAACCCAATTTAATGGATCCATCGGGGCGTACTTAAGCTGTAATACAACAATAATGGTCAAGATATACTAATCTCATCCACAGAAATGAATACAACAATATCATAATCATAAAGCAAGATTAATCTCAATATGATATAAACTCGGGGAAATAACCCGATAATGAGTCTGATACATCTGTCAAGATACAAGAATAAAGATAACCACAGCAAATACCGAGTATGGGGAAAGCCTATACCCAGATGATACCCTCGGGGATCAATCGTCTACTGGATCTGGTACTGCTCCAGTGTCTGCTCCTGCTCTATCTCCTGCTAATGCTCCTGTCTCGTGTAACTCGGGGTCGATCTCGTCTGTTAGTCCTGGGGACAAAGTCCGGTATCCAGGTCCTCAGGGGACATAACAAGGTACAGAAATCGACATGCCAAAATGCAGTGTAATAGTAAATAAAATAAATAGGGTAAACTATATAACCATCTATGTGAAAATACAATTTGAGAGCATCACTAAACTCAGGCTGAGACCACTACAAGCTCTGTGTCTTGGAGCCGGTAGCAGTGTTTACTATGTGTTTTACTATATGTTTACTATATTTTATATATATATATAAACTCAGCCTGTAGCCTGTGTGTCTCTCCCCACCCAATGTAATCACATGTCTCATGTCCATGATGCACCATGTCCATGTCACGCACGATCATATCTAATGCAGCAAGTCATCTAATATCTATGAATATGATGTCTATGTCATAAAACATATATCCTACACAGAATTACCATGAATATCTCAGGAAGATTCTGTCTCATGAATAGTGTCAAGTGTCCTGGGTTATAGTGTACTTGATAGGACAAGTACGAGAATAAAGAGGGTCACGAATATCCATGTCTAGATGACAATACACAACTCCGCGTACGGTGTTGGCACCCGACTATAATCGGACGCTAAGTATGTCACACGGTCCTAGGTTAAGCATGCACAGCAATATAATAAAGCAAGGAAAATATGAAACAATACTGCAGAGTTTGGCAAGGTACACTTGCCTGGGGTCTTGTTGCTGGTATGAATCAGAGTCCAAGTCACAGTCCAAATAGCCTATGTATTACAAATTTATCACGTCAAAAGATAATTTATTTTAATTTATTTAATTCTGGAATAATTACTCTAAAATTCTATTTTAATCTTATTATTCTGATTTTTATGTTAATTCCTAAATTTTGTCCAAATAAACTGAATTTTATCAACTCGAGACTCATAGCACGCAAATCAAGGCGATCTATTGACCAAAAAGTTAACCGACACAAACTCGACTTTCATGCATGATTTTCTGTAGATTTCAGCATCAGAAACATACTAGAATTTACGGCTCGTCCGAATTCAAATTCGTTTGGGAATTATGGCACATACAAATTTTGTATTGTGCACCGATGGTTAAATTCTAACCTAGAAGTTCTACAGAATTAACAGTATGTAAATACTTCGAACTAAATTCTGGAAAAAATATATGTCGATGATCTCGACATTAGCTTTCCGAAACTTTAAACGGTTCATGATTCTGATTCCGGGTTCTCCCGAAATTGTGAAAACATCGAAACACGTCTATTTTCGGACATGCTGTGCTCTACGAATTTTCTAGAATTTAATACTAATAATTTTGTAAAACAAATTATATAATCAGAAAGCTAACCTCAATAACGTTCTAACGCAAGAAATTAGGCCTCGTTTGGAATCCGGAGCTATGCGCAATGGCTTCTGGAAGATGAAGAAACCCTAGATGACAATTCTCCCAAATCTCTCTCTCTCTAAAATAATGAGATAATTAGGGTTATTATATTATATATATATATATATATATATATATATATATATATATATATATATATATATATATATATATATATATATATATAGACGTACCTGCGGCTGAATGGATATCTATAGGCTGACATATGTCAGAATCTGATTGAATGGTTTTATTTATATTATTTATTTTTGATTTGCCTTTATCAAAACATTATTTAAGTCGTTTTAAATCTAAATAAACATTAAAAATAATCATAAAAATTTGGAAAAATTACAGAAAATATATTTTGAACCGAAAAAACTTAGAAAAATATTTGGGATAATTTTATATTCATAGATTTCCTACTATAATTAAGAGAAGCTCTAAAAATTAGTTTTTCCATAAAACTAAAAATAAATACTAACATTATTCCAAAAATTCTGAAATAATTCTAGAAAATATATAATAATATTATAAATCTTAGAAAATAACGTGGGTCCATTCTATATTCCTGGGCTTGCACCATAAATTCTACAAGTCCTAAAAATTAGTTATTAGCCTAAATAGCTCCCAATAAATACTAAAAATACTCAAAAAATTCTCAAAAACTTATAAAAAATATATTTTATTATTTAGAACCTAAAATAAAAGTTTGGGATATTTTTAATTATATTTAAATCTAAAATAAATTCTTGAAAATTCTAGAAAATTACAGAAAATTGTAAAAAATTCAAATTAAAATTTTTTGAAAAATCAGGGGGTTACAACTACCCCAACTTGCATGGGTCACCACTAAAAATATGTCACGACCCGCACCCAGTGTAGGGACATGAGTACGTAGGTACGTTCAGCCTACACCACGGCGTCAGCGGTAGAACGTTGTCTAGGTCATCAATACTATTTAAACATCTTACATAATATATATAATATACCTGTCATGGCATCTTAACTTCAAATGGAGGAACAATATGATAATATGATAAAGGTAATCCATACTCAATCACAATATAAAACTAGAGGAAGATATGGCACGATATGGAATAAAAGAAATGGAAGTCACAATTCACAAATACAACTCATCTCCAAGTCCAATAGACTAACATAATAATCTCAAATATAATATATACCAAAATATCTAACTGAGTCATATCCAATACAATAATCTAATTATCTTCTACTAGCTAATCATCTCCAGGTATTGGCTTCTCTTGAGCCATCGTCTCCAACTCTACGCCAACTATATCCTAAGGTCCATAGTGTGTAGGATACCAGTCATCTAAATCAACTGAAAAATATATCCAATCAAGATTGGAGCAAAGCATACCTCTAACAACAGTTCCAAATGATAAAGACTATATAACAGTAAATAGAGAGAATATACAAAATAAATAGAGCATGAGCAAAAAATATACAGGATATGAAAATATTGTAAATAGTAAAAGAGAGATGAGCATCATATACAAGAGTCAGAAAATACAACTAACTAAGTGAGTGAGTACTAGCTTCGACATGTGATCTGCTTGAAAACTTGTAAGGGAATATGGCCTGGTTAATCATACGTAAGGTGTATGATTAACACTCACATGGACATACACAGGGAGGAGTATAATCACATATTTAACTAACACTCTCTGTCCCCGACTGGTATAGTGGATCCAACCATGACATGCTATGACACGGGATTCTATAAGAAGGGAGCTAATCTTCTCATGAATCAGTGTCTATCCATATACAAGATCACACGATACACACAGGGTTCACTGGGAATAACAACTCATGACGGCATCCAGGAAATACCAATCCGTGTAACCATGTGTCAAGAAGTCAATGATATCTATACTAAATACAAGAAACATAGAAGATATCATAAACAGAAAACTGTCAAAGAATGTACTCGCATCTGGTCCTAAGCAAATGATGTAACTCGGTGCTCAAGCTGGTATCACACAATCCCATATATGAATAATTATGTCAATGGGTGTAAAGAATAATATATAAGTTAAATGAGTCAAAATATACTTTTCAGGCCATTTCTAAGTCAAAATAGTCAAACTAGGCCAACCTGGGTCAAACCAGTCAAACTTGATCAAACTAGCTATTTCTAGATTGCATGAGTCTATATCTAGGCTATTGGGTTCATACACTACTTATCTAGGCTATGCTAGCGATATTAGGATACTAGAGTATCATAGCTATATAGTATCACAAGATACAAAATAATATATTATATACTAATTATCCTATAGTTAATACTAACTCTATATGAATACCTTGATTTTGAGTTCAACTTGGTATCACACTCTAATTACCCTCTTGATACTCAATATCAATACCTTGAGTTAAAATCCAAACTTTAGCATTATCTTGGTATCACAAGGTAATACTAGACTTAACATAACCCAATTAACACTTAACTAACTAGTATATATATACCAACATATGTAATATATTAACTCCTTTATAATAATTTATATATCTACTTATATATATAACTAACTGTAACATACTACAACTAATAACTTAACTAATCAACTATATATACATCATCAACTAATATTAACACATACTAAACTAACTAATAACTGAACACTAACAGTTACACTAATAGTCATCTACTTCTAACATACACATGTATCAATTAACTAATGGATCAATAACTAAACTAACTGAATATATAACTAACATATATCTTAAAACTAACATTCAACTACTAATCATCTCCCTACAGTTGCTAATAGACACTAACACTATTATGCCAATGTATTAACTCATATATAACAATCATATATAACTAACTAACTAACTACAACTAATAACTTATAACTTATTAACTAACATATACATCTAAACCATCAGCTCCCAACCTCTAACATGCTGCTGATGTAAATGTTGCAGCTCCTAACCATCAACTACTAAGGCAGCTCCCTACTATGCACACAGTGTGCACAGTACTATGCACCCGACTGTGCACACAGTACCCCCTCGTACTGCTGTGAGCATGACAGAACCTTCATCTTCCTTTAACAGTCCACACATTGTCCAACACTCAAAACAGTCCCCCATCTATATATATATACATAGTATACATCACTAACACCTATTATAAATCATAATCAGAGAGAGAGAGAGAGAGAGAGAGAGAGAGACAATATAAAATAGATATAACAACACTAGAATGGAGTATAACACTTTTCATCAAATATGTGGAGTGCATCGCACCCGTATCATACTAAATCTATTATATGCTTGTGATACCCCCTTGATACTCAATCTAAACCTCACCCAAATCTCCACAACTTATGTGGACAAGTCTAAAATCACAATTAGGAGCAATGCAAAGTGCTAGCGACTCATCTATGTGCTCATAGCAAAATATGACATGTGTAGACCCCCGTATTGAAGAAAAAATTCCCAATTCAACCTGTGTCATAAAATATCATGACACGACCTACTCGTATCCAATTATAGACACGTATCTAACACCCCACACCCAATTTAAGTCTAATTAGATCTAATTAATCTAATGACAAATACTTGGTGTACCAATCTCGAATTTTTTCTAAATTGGGCACAAAAACCAATGTAGAAGTCATAATACAAGTTATATGAACCTAGTTCTTTTTCCTATGGGTAGGCCTAAGCCATGGAAGGGTTCCTAATGGTCAAATGCATAAATTCTAACCTAAATTGAAGGAGAATTCAGATTTATACATATTGAGAAATAAATTCCCAATGAATTTTCTAAATGGACACGATCTGAATACAAGCTCATTGTCAATTTCTCCTTCTCCAAGTGCTTCTTGCAAATCCAAGCTCCAATGCTTCTTAATTGATGAAAATGGAAGAAAATGAGAGTGAATTAGATTTAAATTTGGTGGAGGGATGAATCAATTTGGGGAAGAACTAAATTGGAGATCTAAAATAAAATGAATCAAGATGAGAGAGAATGATTTCTTCCTTCTATAGTGGCCGGCCCCTTTCCCCTCTTCCAAGCAATGTATATTGAACCATATACTCCCTACTAATTATTCATGAAGGATATTTAATTAGGGGTTAATGATAAAAACTTTTAATTCTAATCAAGGCTTAATCTAATCTTCTATTTAATGAAAGGAAATGGTCTAATGGGCCTAACCCAATGTTGGGCTCAAAGTGTCATGACTTGTCCTATTGGGTCCACTAGTGTCATGTCTAAATAATTATGTTAACCTACTAACTATAATAAATAGCACAAGCTCAAAATTAATTAGTAGCAATATATATAAATATTAATCACTAGAAATAAAATATACAAAATAACTAAAATACCTTTATCTAGAAATTTGGTAGTGACAGGACGCCACATGTGGCATGGCAGATTACCCGCACCAGTAGAGGAAGATACCCCAGCAGGACAGAGACTGAAATTCATGATAGTTAGAGACTATATCCAAGTATAGTTCCTCTTTCAGTAGAATGGTAGGATTGTATGTTATATGATAGGACTATTTTAGACTGTGATTGATGGGGTTTGACCATAGTAAAATTTGTATGAATAGGTTGTGACTGGCCTAAGAGAGAGAGGAGAGAGTTTTAATTTCGATGACAAAATTCTTCTAAGGGGGGTAGAGTTGTCACTACCACATTTTCTAAGAAAGGATATTTTAGTCATTTGATAATTAATTAAATATTATGCATGTTGAATATTTATTTATTGTATTATTTATTTATTGTTAGTATTATATTTATTTTGGACTTGTGTAGTAGACCAACTAGTTAGTTTAGACCCATGGACCCAGCATTTATTTTAGTTAGATTTGAGCCCAATAGTAAGCCCATTCATTAGGAGGATGCATTAATTAGTTAAATTCATTAGACTAGAACTTTTTATTCTTAATTAATTTCTTCATGAGAGGCCCCAAGGGGTATTTTAGACTTTACATAGTAGCTTGAGGAAAGGGGCAAGAGAGGCCTATATAAAGAGGGTGAAAACTTTTTCTTCATTTTTTATTCCAAATCTAGATCTAAAATTTCTCTCAACCAAATTCCTTCATCCCTACAACAAATTTTTCCCCTATTCCTTTCTAAATCATCATTAGAGACCATTAGAGCAAGGATCTATAAGAAGAAAGCAA
Source organism: Iris macrosiphon (assembly GCA_036927795.1). Lineage (NCBI taxonomy): Eukaryota > Viridiplantae > Streptophyta > Magnoliopsida > Asparagales > Iridaceae > Iris > Iris macrosiphon. The sequence continues at coordinate 71,818 of JAYESA010000155.1, forward strand.
TGGTCTACAAGGAGGAGCAAGGATCTACAAGTTGGAGGCTCTTTTTACCCAATTTAAAAATTTTATTAGAAATCCATCTCCCAATAGGTACAATTTAGTTTTTTCCCTTTAATTAGACTCTAAATCTATGATTTAATCATAAGAAACCACCCCATATGCTAAGGCTACCCATAGGAATTGAAATTATGTTCACAGGAGGCCTATGGAGAAAGTTATATATGTTTTGTGTCAATTTTGGGAAAATTTTGAGATTGACACATGTTGTATTTGTCAATTGGTCAACTAGACCAAATTGACATGTGTTAGATTGTGTGTGACTAATGTCGTATTCACAATTGGATATGTGTAGGTCGTACCTCGTTAATTTGACGACACAAGTTGATTTGGGAGTTTTTTCTCCGACACGGGACTTTGTAAATGTCATATTTTGACACGGACACGTAGATGTGTATTTGACTTTTCGTATTGTTCATATATATTATTTTAGACTTGCTCGTGTCCTTTGGAATGCGTTTGGTTCTGTGGTAGTGCCGTATCGCAAGCGTATCATAGAACGAATGTGATACGGGTGCGGTGTACTCCATGTGTTTGCTTCATTGCTTTTTAATTTAATGTGACTTGTTGATATCTATTAGTATGATATATTAGATATGATATATATGTATATGTGTATATATTTATATTATATTATATAGGTATGTATATATAGCTATGTGTCTGTGTGTTTATAAGTGTATATATGAGATACCTATATGTAAGTGTATATACGTATCTATATGTATATGTACGTTTGAATATATAATATATATATGTATATATGTATGGATGACATATATATATATATATATATATATATATATATATATATATATATATATATATATATATATATATATATATATATATATATATATATATATATATATACAACCATACACACATAGATATAGATATAGATATAGATATAGATATAGATATAGATATAGATATAAATATATGAGAGGATATACCAATATGTGTATATGTGTTTCTATATGTATACATGTATGTTTATATATATATATATATATACGTATGTATTGATGATAGTATATATATATATATATATATATATATATATATATATATATATATATATATATATATATATATATATATAAACTTGCGTATCTTAGGATACAGTATCTTATTGGTTTCTTAGTGTCTTAGCTTAGCTAGTGTGGCCTAGTTGCATAGTGTGTGGACATAATACCCTAGAGTTAGACTCATACAACTTAGAAATAGCTAGTTTGACCAAGTTTAACTAGTTTGGCATAGAGTTGGTCTAGTTTGACTATTTTGACTTAGAAATGGCTTTATGACCTAGAAGTTGACTAGTTTAACTTAATTTTATTCCAGAACCTTGTATTAATGTAATATTCTATATATAGGTCTGTGTGACACCAGTTCGGACACAGTTTTACTTTCATTGCTCTGGACGGCAGGCGAGTACATTCCCTGATAGTTTTCATTATTTGATAATTACTATAATACAAATATTTAGAAATATTTTACACGACTCTTGACACATTGGTGCACGGACTAGTATACACATGGATCAATCATGGGATGTTATATATTGTTTCATTGTTCCTCGTGTTCTCATATGGTTAAATAGACAATGTTTAATAATAGACAATGTTTAATATTATATAATGTTCAATGTTCAATATTCAAAGTTCAATGTTCAAGGTTTAATGTTTGTACTGCCTTGAGTATCTTACATCGTAACGTGTCATGGTTGGATCCATTGTACTAGTCGGGAGAAAAGGAAAGTGTTAGCTAGATATGTGATCAAATCATAGATAATGTTCAATGTTTAACTTAGACAATGTTTATCCAACGTTAAAGTAGGCAATGTTCACCTAAGCCGATCACATATCTAACTAGTATTTCAATCACTTATCATAATTATAGTTCTTCACCACATTATAGTTCATTGTCTCATTCTATTGCCTTATTTTAGTTATCGTGATCTGTGTATACCATATTGTTCTTGTTTACCTGTTTCTTCTACCATAGTTGATATTGTTCATTGTTTCTCGTCTTGTATTATATTCTCTATTTCTGTTTATAGTCATTATCAATTAATTGGAACTGCTATTGGATTGTACTTTGCTCCATTCCTGACTGAAAAATATTTTTCAGAGGATCCCGGGGATTGGTGTCCGACATACTACGGACCCCGACCTATAGATGGTGCAGACTTGGACCCACTAGTTCTGGAGTGACTGCCGGGAGATCTAGCCGGAATCACTTGTTAGCATAGTTAGTTCTCTTTAGCATTTTGGTACCGAATTTATTTTCGGCTTATATTTGAGATTTTGGTTATTGTTTCTGTTGTTATTGTTATATTTGTTTAGACTGTATAGTTATGTTAGACTTCCTTGATATCTTATCGTACTATATAATTATAATTGAGTATTGTGTTGAATTAAGTTTTTTTTTTCACTTTTCTTGAAGTTAAAATATTATTGGAGGATTATGCATTATTGTGAGGTAATTAGTTGGTACAGTTGACCTAGACAACGTTCTACCGCCGATGCTGCGGCGTAGGTTGGACGTACCCACGTACTCGTGCCCCTTCACCGGGTGCGGATCGTGACACGTTTTTAGTGGTGGCCCATGCAGGTCAGGCTTCGCAAGTTGTGCAATGTCATGGTAGTGCGACAACTTAGTTGTACTACTGCGAGCCTGCAATATGATATAGGACATAGGACACTAGGATGTGAGAGGATACTCAATCACAAATTTCTTGAGAGATTCCTGGGATGACCCTTGAGAATCTTATTATAAATTCTAATTCAAATTTTTTCCTTATTTCTGTCCGCTCTCACTTATTGTTATTGAATTTGATCCATGGTGATCGGTTGTTAAATTTAATTCTTGGTGTCGTTGTTGAGTTTAATTTCATATCGGGATGAATTTTATGGACTAAATTACGGTATCATATGATGACATATGTTGATGAGGACAGTGAGAAAGGTAAAATGTCTGCTTTGGTTATGGAGCCTAGAGTTTATCGCAGCAATATTAGTTGGCGTGGCAGAAACGTAGGAATCTGACTTCGAATGTACATATCTTAGTTATGAAATTTAGAATTTCTCGCAGCTATACTAGTCGGCACAACAAGGATTCTAGACG
>JAYESA010000155.1:80000-217500 GCA_036927795.1 Iris macrosiphon
GCTATATCTCGAAGAGATTTCGTTAACACTAGAGATTAATGCCCCGATCCCGTTGCTGAACACGATGAAACCGTTGCTGAGCACGACATGGGGATAACAATAGACAAATGAGAACTGTAAGATTTCAATTAAGTTCTATTATCATGCATTCTATGTTTTCTTATAGCTAAGTTGCATATGTATGCATGGTCATGGACAATCTGTGCACAAGGTAAATTCCTCGAACGACAATACGAGGGCCACAGACCCGTTCGACCTGGGGGAAATAAGAGCATGTGCTAGTTGCACAGTGATTTGAAAACCTCCAAATGGGCTCAATGCCCAACGGGAAGGGGAGTCTTCTAACCACTCTAGTCCAAGTTGACGCGAAGTCAGTGACCTTCATCTAGACATGGTGCAGCTAATAATGTCTTATACATGCAGAGTAACTTATTACTTATTTACTAGGATGGCTAAACAACCGTGGGTAAGAATCACCAAAGGGTGATAACAATACATATTTTACATATTTCTGGGATATGAGTAACATGCATGCTTTAGATTTCTCTTAGTTATGAATAACTATATGCTGCTTTATTGTCCCTTACAAATTATTGCGTTCATGCTTTACCTTCTTGTCGCTATGAACTATAATTGACCCTAAGACAACAGATCAAGATAACACTTAATAATGTTTCTATCACATGATTACTTAGTGTTGATTTTAGGTGAGTGGGGTTAGCCCTCTCGCCAGTATATGTGGAGTACTAAACCACGTTGTGGGCACAATTTCAGGTTCACAGGTGCGTGGACACAGCTTAACAAGTCTTGAGGCATCGCAGGATTGTTGGGTGTGTAGAAGCTCTTCTCCTGGAGATGATTTCTGCTATACATGGCATAATGTATGGGACATGGCATTCGTGGTACCAGTGATTTTGTAAGCCGAGTTGACAAAGTTCTTTGTAAGCGTAGAGGGCATGTACTTCAAGTTGGCTATTTGAGAGCTTTGTAATCCATTCAATATTAATAAAAGAGATACTTCCTTTATATATTGTTGTGACTTAAATTTGTCTGCTTACTTCCGCTGTAATGTTGTTGTTTCTGAGACATACCGATGATTGTTTATCTTCTTGTCTTGTACAAGTGCAACATAGACTTATACGACATCACGTCCGATGGCTATTTTTTGACTCTACTGAGTCGGGACATGATTGTACATGCTTGAAACGTATGGGCACGCATTGTTTCCAAGAGATGACGATTCTTGCTTTCGGTCATACCATTCTGTTGTGGTTTGTAAGGGCATGAAGTTTGGTGGATGATGCCATTGCAGGACATATGAGTATTGAACTCACGAGATAGATACTCACGACCATTACCACTTCGAAAGTATTTAATCGGAACACCAAATTGTGTTTTGATTTCTGCATAAAAATTGTACCAAATGTCAAATAATTCGGAGCAATTTTTCATCAGATAAACGAAATTGACACATGAGTAGTCATCAACAAATGTAACAGAGTATTTGAAACCCATCATTGATTCAACCAGATAAGGTCCCCATATATCAGAATGCACCAACTCGAAAGGAGAAGATGCAATTTTATTATGACTCACCGGATAGGGAATCCGGTGATGCTTAGCCAAACGACACGACTCACAATAAAAATTAGTTGGAACATCTAAAAATAGGTACATTTTTTGGAGAACTTGGATTGATGGATGGCCTAATTGACAATGTAACTTGAAAGGATCAAATTTTATGCCAGCAAAAGCAACATAAGAAGGTACATCAAACAGGTACAAGCCTCCAGCCACATGCCTCTTACAGACAGTCTTTTCAGCCTTCAGGTCCTGAAAAACACAATCATCAGAAAAAAATATTACCGAGCAATTCAAGTCGCGAGTAATCTGACTAATTGAAAGCAAACTGAACGAATTTTCAGGCGTATGTAATACTGAATTGAGTGGCAGTCCGAAAGAAAGACGAGCACTTCCTCGTCCATGGACTGTTAGTGAATCACCATTGGCAACCGTAATATCGAAAACACGACCCACCGATACATTGCGTATCATACATGCATCGTCAGTCATGTGAGTAGACACACCAGAGTCAATCACCCACTGCTTCGACCTCACCACACATGTCGTTGAGTACCTGACGGTGGATCCAGATGTGGATGCTTCACCTTGATGTTAAGCTTGGAAGTCAAAAAAAATCTGTATATGACTCTGCAGTCATTTGGACAGATCGAACACCATCATTAGGAGCATCTAATGTAACATTTGGCTGCATGAGCTTTAGTATACTGCCACTAGAAATGGCTATGCAGACTACAGTTGAAACATGTGTACGGTCTTCCTCCATCACGACCGCCATTGCCTCGTCCACTATTACGACCAGCATTTCGGCCACCACGTCGTCTACTACGACCACTACAAAATCCAGCACGAGCAGCACCAAGAGCAGATCGATCAATAGGAGCATCATCCAGAGTGGTCTCAAAGACTTTCGTTGACCATATAACACGATAACGAGCCTCAGAACATCAAGTCTAGCAATGATCTGAGAGCGAGCAGAGTCCGCATCAGGACGAAGAGGCAAGATATGCCATGACATGAAGATGCTCACGTTGAGTTACTTCATTAATATCCGTCGTTAGAGGTAATACGCAGTCGACCTCATCAGTCATAGCCTTAAAGGCCCGAAAGTGGTCCTTATGAGATTTGTCTTCCTGATTTGCTCGGTATACGCCAACGACCGAGTCGTAGATATGAGATAAATCATATTTTCCATCAAACATCGCCGTTAGAACCTCCCATAACTCTTTCACCGAATCCGTATTCTGAACCATGTCACCGATGGTTGCATTGAATTCATCAACTGTGTAAACAATCGACTGTCATATGTCTCCCACTACTCAAATATGGGACCAGTCTCTGCGGGAGGGTTGTGAGCCAGATGTTTGGACAACCGCATTCCACGAAAAGTTTTCTCGACATTCTTTCGCTATGTCGAGTAGCCCTCTGGTTCGCCCAACCGTCAATCGACAAGTCGAATCGAGGAAATCATCATGCCAGTACATGTTGGACCCGCCATTGCGTTTCCGACACTAGTGTCTTTAGCACTGCTATTCGCCTCAGTGTCTGTCATCCTTCAGTCTTTCTGATTCGACCGTCGATTTTAATCTTTCTAACTAGATAATCACATCAACTCTTCCAGTATGCTAAAAACATGGCCAGAACTGACACGCGCATGGGAAGCTTAGATTGAATATGGATTACACAAGCCAGGACAGAGAGGCAACCCATGTTACTCTCTGTTAGATCCTGATATGAAGATCGAGTAAGTAAAGAAACAAATATTCATGCAAAACAAGCAACTTGTCTGCTCTTTGTTAAACTCCTGAAACCAATGTTAAGTGTCATACCCGATTCCAGATTTAGTATTTCTTAAATTTCTAGAATTTAATTTTTTATGATAATGTATTCCTGCTGTATTTCTCATGTTGGTTCCTGTCATTTTATTTATTGTTTTATTTTTTTCTATTGTTGAGAGAGACTACCCGAGACCAGTAGAATATCCATTGGCATTGCCATATACCCGGTTTAGGACCCGCATGTAGAATGGACCCTTAGTTCGGTTCATTTTGGGTGAAACCATGACTAAACCCTCTTTCTCTCCTCTCTTAGTATATATATGAGCTTCCCTCTCACTCCTCTCTTTCTTCTTCTTTATTTTCATTTCCTTCTTCCTTCTCTCCCTCAAGCTCCCTCTAACCCTAACCCTAACCCTAACCCTGAGGGAAAGTTGCTGTAACTTGGACCGTGAGAGGTTGAGGCTCGGAGCCACCCAAGACAAATACATCTTGCTCAATGGTGAAGTCATAAATTTTTGGATTTTATATATATGTTGTTTCAAAAAATATTTTGATGGAAAATATTCTCCTTGAGTTGTTGTGTTTAGTTCTTGGAGTTTTAGATTTTGATGTATAAATTTCTGTAGATTTGAGTTTCAAGTTTAGAATTTTTTATATGTTCCATGAGTTTTCCTTGGTTTTGATCTATTAAAACTTAGTGTTTTCAAAAACTAGTGGTTCCTTATGTTAGAGCATTTCATTTTGTGCAATTTGACTTTTGTTTCACTTGATTTGGAGTAAAAATGAAGTTTTTATGAAGAAAATAATTTTTTGATTTTGGAACTTTCGGCCAAGGCTGAACCTGTTGTTAGAGAAGACGAAGTCTTCATGCGGCCAGCGAGCTATACGGCTGAGAGTGCTATGCGGCCCGAGAGGGTTATGCGGCTTGAACTCTTGCCGCATACTGACAGCATGTCTACATCTTGTTGAACGCATGACTGCTTATTTACACAAGTGTCCTTGAACACCATGTGTTTTAACTCGCTGAACGAATAAAAAAATCGCTAAGTCCACAAGGGACATTTATGCGGCAAGCAGTTTATGCGGCAGGCAGTTCATGCGGCCACGAGCTGTTTTACTTGAATGCATGACTCTGAATTGTTTGACACATCTTTTTATGATTCTTGTCTTTTCTTCCTGACACACTTTTTGGCCTGTCACATCAATTACTTTTTGTCACTTCACTGACACTTCATTTATTGACCCATCACTCAACACTTGCCCCTAGGAGTAGACTTTAACCCTGAGCATGCGGCAAGTGAGTCCATGCGGCAATTGAGTGCATGCGGCCAGTGAGTCCATGCAGCAATTGGGTGCATGCGGCCAGTGGGCACATGTGGCTAGAAATTCTTCTGTGCATTTTGTGTTCCCTTTAATTAAGTTCATTTAGTAATTCTTTTTTGTGATTATTGTTGTATGCTTCCTTATGTCGATACACGTTTATGATACCAGACAAGTTTTGCATATAAGTTCACAAGGCAAGTTTATGTACAAGTTCTCCATTCTCACGACACCGTAGAAATGTTTGTGTATGAAAATTTATTGCATTTGACATCGGGCAATCGAGTGTGAGTATTGTCCAATGTATCGCGTGTCACGAATATGATAACTCATGAAAAGCTCATACTCGCGACTCGTCATTTTAGGGAGTTCTCAAGTGTCCACGACTCGAGAACTTGAAATAATTTAGAATGATTAAACAAGATAAGATTTACCTAGAACACTGGGAGGGAAGAATATTGCGCTACCGGCTATTCCGATCCCCAAGGGCCCCATGCGGCATGGAACAACCCTGCTAGACAAGGGCTCCATGACTGACCAAGTTTACGCGTGCTGCGGCACTTACAAGACAAGTTTATATACAAGTTTATGGTTGTAAATTAAGTTTATGATTTCAAGTTCAAATTTATGCTTTTGAGTTCAATTTCTGTTTGTGACAAGTAACTAATTATGTTGTTGTATGGTTGAATGTGCATTTAAATTTACTAGACAAGCGTACCCTTGGCCATCCGGGTTAACTTCAGTGTTGGTGGTAGTAATATTCTTAAAACATGCATTAGTAATTAATGTCTGTGACAACCAAAGCTAGTTAATCGTAGCAAGCCGTAAAGTTGTTTGGTCGTTCGATGAATGATGTTATTTTCATTATAGCTCACTCTTCTAGTTTTATTTTCTCCCGGCGCGTGGTTAAGGTGCTAAGTTCTGCTCGGGTGAAGGTTTGCAACCTCGGTCATTGTTTGGCTTGTGGTCCCGATCCAGAGTAGTTCCTATGCTCTCTTGCCGCTCGTCGCCTTACTTTCATTTCTGCACTTATTATCAGTTCTTCCAGTATTATTTTTGAGACAAGTACGTTGGTACGTACAAGTCTCGATTTGCATTTTATTTTTTATATGTCTCTTTCTGCTTATGTGATGTGTCTGGTCTATCACCTCGAGCTCCTTTGTGGTACTTGTTGCTTGGGGTTCTGACCCCACTGGCTTTGCATGGTCAGGTTACCCTAAAGAGAACCAGGATCCACCGCGCTTCCAGCAAGATGACTCGCACTCGTAGGACTGCGGCCGAAGCTCGTGAGTGAGTTTTCTTCTTTCACCCCTCGTCGTGATTACTTCTTTTGTGGTGTTTAGCAAGGGATAGAGTTAGCTCCTTATATTTTTGAGACTACGGTCAAAATGATGTATATATTAGACCATGGCTGGTATATTTGATCATGTATATTTAAACTCTGCTAGTGCAGCATTTTGTATTCACTAGTTTCATGATCATATGTGACATATAATTTGGGACGCCTCTTTACTTTCATGTATGATATACTCTTGTACTTGTGTTGTTGAATTGAGATTATAGGATTTGTCGGCCTTAGGACTGACGTCATAGCATGCTAGAGTTCACCCATCTGTCTTCTAGACAACCTTAACATATTGCGGCTTACTTCGGTATTCTGCAAGGTAAGGTTGGCCATGTCAGTCCCCGTATTTATCCAGTATTCTGGAAGCGGGATGTGACATTAAGAGTCAGATGTTCCAACAAAAAAAACTATTGTTTACACTCTGAGAATCCCAACAGTTTTACTCCTGATGCCAATATTGAGAGTCAGAGGTTGCAGCAAACAAACCATTGTTTACCCTTTGAGGATTCCAACATTTTTTTTTCAGAAGTGGAAAGACGTTTAGGGTTTGGTGTAGGCGGCTGGATTAGGGTTAGGGTTTATGGACATATTTTTCAGTTTAGGAAAGATGGCTAGGGTTAGAATTTTGGAGTCGGTGACGGACGGGGGTTGGGAGGTGGTCGTCTACCGAAGGGGGTAGGTGCTGGAGCATGTGTGAAGCAGGAGGGACGGGTGCTGGAGTAGAGGGTCTGATCGGGGTGTGGGGGGGAGGGGGCAGCAGGGGGCCGAGTGTTGGAGTCGGACATGGTGCAGCAACAGGAGCGGGTGCTGGAGCAGCAGGGGACCTGATCGGGGGAGGGGACAACAGAGGGACGGGTGATGGAGCGTGGGGGTGATCGGTGAGAAATGGAAGAAATTAGGATTTTAAAAAATAGAAAAAAGAAATATATATATATATATATATATATATATATATATATATATATATATATGAGAGGCTAACCCCTCTCACTATTATTCTATCCGATGTGGAACTAAAACCCAATACTACTAATACTTAACAGAAACTAAACGTAAGTAACTAATACAATTCTTCACATCTTTCTCACATCCACTCTCTTATTTATAGAGGATTAGTAGGTTATCTTTCCCTGCTCTCTGATACTGAAATACCCGTATCAGACTGAATGCAATTGGTAAATTGGTTTGCTGACTGGCTACCAACTCATCCTCCCCTTATTGACTCACCAATCCAGCTGGCTAAGGAGCTGACTGTATACTAATATGGTGACTGTACCATCTGGATGAGGTTTCATTTACTAAGAGGATTCAGTATATATCACTGACCACTGTTAAGTGTCAGTGATACTTACATGAATGCATCACAGGCCTAAGCTCAAATTGGGAACGTATCAATAGGATATGTTTTCATTTTGTGGACTACCTTACCTTTATTGATAATCATTTTCGTCTCACTTGGATCTATCTGTTGAAGTATGTTTAAACTCTTTCATCAAAAAAAATCAAAACACAGTTTGCCGGTGACAATGGAGTATTTTGTACTAACAATGTATTAGATTTTAGAATACATGTGCCAAGAATTGTTTGTTTATTATGCTTCACATGGTATTATTTACCACACGACTTATGCTCACACTTCTCAAGTTGCTGAAAGAAAGAAAGAAAGAAACAATATATTCTTGACATCATTTTTTAACTTTGATGGCCAAAATGAATGCTCCAAAGCACTTTGGGGGGCGATGTCGTCCTTCCTAACTGCATCCTTTCTTTCTAGTGAACCCTAAGAATCTCTCATTTCAAAGTTCAAGAGAACACTTACAGAACTTTCTATAGAACCTAAAGAAACTAAAAGGATTGACATAGCAATATCAAATTCTTCCCATGCTACTTTCAGATCTCCAAAAAAGAAAAAGTTCTCCTTTGTTAATTCTTTCTAGTTTCATGTCTAGTTGGCCACTATTCCAACTAGTCATTTTCTGCTTCCAATCCCCTTGCAGTTTGCACTATTCAAAAATTCTAAACCCCTTCGAGGAAGTTTGTTGTACTTGTTTGTCTACTACCTATTGCACGAACACTGGAAAATGGTCGGTATGATTATCCTGTCCATATCTGTGATGTCCGTATTCGTGCAACATAGGGGACTATATATCTACTTATTTGAAAATGTTTGCATCTGTTATGCATATCATTCTTTATTTGTATATGTGTCCGTATTCGTGCAACACAGGACACTACAAAGTTTCACGTCCATGCTTTTCATCATGAATATTCTTCTTTTTGATCAAGAAACTATTAGTGGCGGCTATTTGTTAAGCATTTCTTCCAGTTGATTGTTCAACCAACTCATGTATTTTCCAAGTATCTTTCTTTGACAACAAAATCCGAATATTTTCATTAATTTGTTTAGCATTTACATTACATAGCTAACTCAATCAATCCGGCAAATATATAGGTATAAACAATCGTAAATCCATCCAATTAGAACATTCAAATTAACACTAAGAATTAGTTTGCTTCCCATTTGAAATGAAGGATTTGCCATTTTGGCTGAGAAATATGTTTGGTTCCCACTGTTTTATGTTCGGACGTACAAAAATGGCTGCAAACGCTCGACAAGGCACTCATTTCCATTTGAAATGCATTTTTTTCTTTTCCATTTCAAATGAAAACCAAATTGGCCCTAACAAAGAAAGCCCAGAACACTCGAACCTTTTAGGAAAGTTGAATTGTGAATTGTCAAAAATAAAATGTTTACCTCCATATTTATCCAACGAAACCATGTCGTGTAGAAAATCATAAATATACCCAAGACCGAAGCACAAATATCAATTTTCTCCATATGGTCAAGTAAAATGATTGGACAAGAAGAACCAATTGATCTTCTTAATCAAAACCTCATAAATCTCTTAAACCTCCAAAATCTATCATTTAATCAGTTATCCAAATCATAACAAATAAGAGTAAACTTATTTTAAACACCATAAGCAATACTTGAGTGCTAACTCCAACTACTCTCACTTCTCATATCTCATTGAAAAAAAACACAAGTTGTACAAAAGCTCAAGTTAGCTCCTTCAAGCACCTATAAATGCCCTTAAACCTTCAAATATATAAAATTCTCCTTAAAATATTAAAAAGAAAGAAGAAATGTTGAATGAAGCACAACTGAGCTCCAACAACCTCCTATGACCCCCCTAAACCTTTAGATAAATCACTCTCTCCAAATATAAATAAAAAGAAAAGAAAAAATGAATAAAGCACATTTTGAACTCCATCAACAACTTACAATCCCATAAACTCTCTAAATTTAAAATCTACATTTTCCCTTACCCATCACAAAAAACACCAAGAATCTCATTTTAAACATCAAAATCAAGCCGTAAGAGCGAATTAACTCCACCTCACTCATAAAATCTATTAAAAAAAAAAAAATCTCAAGACATACTAGAAGCTCAAGTTAAACACCATCAACCATATAAAATCCCCTTAAAGCTTCAATATAACAATTTCTTTGTGCCCCTATGTTGCACAATATGACACGACAATGCATTCATTTTTGAGTGTTTTGTGTCTTCTAATGTCTTTGGCACGTCAAAACACAACACAGACACACAAAAAATCAAATAAAGGACAAGTTGAACTCCATCAACCATTTCCACCTACTGACCCAACAACAACAAAGCATTTATTCCAGATTTTTTGGATCAGCTATTTGAATCATTTTTTTCAATTCAGCTCTGTTTAGGTTTATGTGCTACGTAACACTAACAAAAACTATATCCTTCTTTAAAATTTCAATCCATGTTCGTTATCAATAATTAAATTTGATCCAAGAATCAAATATCGAACCTTGAGTGCGACATCCGCCTCCTCCTGCCTCTCCATCTCGACGAGCACGACAATGATGTCCATCTTCAGCAGCCTCTTCACGTGGCACTTGATGAACTTGTCCAATTTTTCTTCATCGTCCTTGAACCTTTTCAGTCCCAGGATTGCATAGAGGGCTTAGTTTCCTATCATCTTCTCCCCTCTCCATAGGGGTCCCCTCGGTCTCCCGTCACGGAATGGTGAGCGGAGGAGGACTTGGGAACGGCCGGATGTTGAGGTCCACAGGTCGGGAATGGGAAGGAGGAGAGGACTTGAGAGGATTTTGTTGAGTTTGGAGGAGGGAGGAGAAAGTTGGGATTTTATTCGGGAGAGTGAGCGGAAGATGGCCATGAGAGATACTCTCCTGATTACTCGGAAAATATAGAACTGTTTTTTTTCCGAGACATTTGGTGCTCTGCTTGTACAAGATCCCTCACTGCAAAGATCCTGTCAATATTGGTATTGCCAAAGAGAGGAAGTGGCCAGGCATATCAGGTAACAGCAGCTTGTTTCTCTTTAGAAATGTGAAATACTGAAGCGTTCGACTCACTCTCCAAGACCAAGTTACTAACTTCAACCGAGCTACAGCCGGGTATCTTCTCCACATCAGTCTCTGCCATGGTCTCTCTCACCTTCATCGCGTCCTTCCATCTATCCATGCTAGCATAGGTATTGGAGAGCAGCACATAGTTCCCACTATTACCACGATCCAACTCATGAAGCCTCTTGGTGACAATCTCAGCTAGAGCTACACAACCATGCTCTTTACAAGCCCCCAACAATGTCCTCCAAATAACAGGATCCGGCTCCATCGGCATCTCTGCAATGAACTCAAACGCCTTCTCCAGCTCTCCACAGCGACTCAAGAGATCGACAATGCATCCATAGTGCTTCATCTGCGGCTTCACTCCGTAAACTTCTCTCATGCTGTTGAAATACTCGAGCCCCTTGTGGACCAACGCACTATGGGTGCACGCGATGAGGACTCCGAGGAAGGTCACATCGTTTGGCCGACATCCTTCCTTCACCATATCACAGAAGACCTCCACTGCACTCTCGACATAGCCGTTAGTTGCCAGTCCTATTATTGTCGAGTTCCATGTGGTCAAATCTTTCTCCTTCATCTCCCCAAACACTTTCACTGCTTCCATGACGGATCCACACTTTGAATACTTGTCAATCAGAGAGTTGCCGACATAGATATCAGCCTTTATGTCATTCCGACGAATGTAGTCATGAATCCACTTCCCGAGACCGAGCGAGCCCAGATGGGCGCAGGCGGAAAGAACACTGACGAGGACAATCTCATCTGGCCTCACCTTCGCCAGCTGCATCTTCCTGAAGAGTGCCAAGGCATCAGTGAACCGGTTGGCCTGCGAGTACCCGGTTATCATAGAACTCCAAGAAATCAAATCTTTCTCAGGCATGGCATCGAACATCCTCCTAGCCGAGACCAAGTCACCCGCCTTGGCGCACGTCGTGATCATAGCATTCATCGTCACAACATTCTTCCCCTTCATCGAATTGAACACCCTCTTCGCGGCCTCCACGTCCCCTCTCCGACCGTAGTAGTCGATCAGCGTATTCCCCAGATAAACATCAACCTCTATTGAATTATCCTCGACATACCTAACCATCGCCTCCGCCAAGTCCCACTCTCCTAAGCGAGTGCACACCGACACGACTTTGACCATGGTCACCTTATCGCCCGCCATGTCCTCTGCTACCATCGCCTCGAATAAACCCAAAACCTCTCTGAAGCAGTCACTCTGCCCGTACGCGCAAATCAGAGAGTTCCAAGAAACCAAGTCCCTCACAGACATTTCATCGAAGACCAATCTCGCGGCCGCCAACTCCTCGACCGATGCATAAAAATGGATCAGTGCGTTCGACACGAAGACGTCACCGACGCAGCCGAGCTTCTTGGCATGGCAGTGCATGGTTTGTCCGGGTCGTTTCGATCGGAGCTTCGAGCACGCCTTGAGCGCGAAGGGGAAGGTGAGGCGGTCTTGAGGGAGGCCCCTCATGCGCATTTCCTCGTACAGGTGGAGGGCTTGCTGGGGTCGGTCGGCGCTGTTGGAGAAGGCTCTGATGATGATGTTGAAGAAGTAAGGGGTGGGTTCTTGGAGCTGGCGGAAGAGGAGGTGGGATTGGGCGAGGTGGGGAGGGGAGAGCGCGTAGGCGGTGAAGACTCTGGAGATGAAGTGTGGCTGGAAGGAGAGCCCCGTTACGATGAGGTGGGCGTGGAACTTCTTGATGGGTTCCATTGGAAGTGGTGGGGGTTTGTGGTCATGGTAGAATAGACGAGGAGGAGGAGGAGGAGGAGGAGGAGGAAGAAGAAGACATTGTGAGAGGAAGAAACCGTGGTTTTGTAGTTTATATGTTTATTGCCGTCATTTTGTTTCTAATAAACATATGTATTGAACGCACGTGATTTTTTTTAAAAAAATAAAAAAAATAAAAAAATAAAAAATATAAATTTATTTATTTATTTTTTCTTATCCGAAACCTCTTCCTACCCCTTACCCGATACTGAAAATTGATGTCCGGACCTACTCGGTAATGTCCCGTAACCTTACCACTAGTCTACACCCTAGGGAACAATATACATTTATTATAAAAATGTTATTATTGAACTCAAGCAATCAAAGAAAATGCCTTCCATCTTAACTACTTGAGTTAGAATTATTTAGTTATAAATATATCATATTAGGTAGTTAAATACTTAGTTAATTTTAAAAAATAATAATTAGTGGAGTATTTAAGTAGTTATTTAGTTATATTATTATTATTTTTAATTTATTTAAATGATGATATACATACGGTTTAGACGGCTCATTTTTGAGCCGTTTCTAAGCTACATTATAATAGTAGAAATGTGTATTTTGAGGTTTGGATTTAGTATTGTGGTTTCATTCCATACTAGTGTTAGGCTTGTTTGGTTAGAGAAAAGGAAAGGAAATTAATTTCTTATTTAGAAATGTCAAAAAAATTGGGAGAAAAAATAAATGCTTAAATATTGAAAAGTGAATCCTTGGTTGAATGGAGGAAATCATTTTCTCCCAAATTTTCTTTCCATTGAAAATCACTTTCATTTCCTCCTCAATTCCTTTGTTACCCAAACATAGGAAAGTAATGACGTTCCTTTTACAACCCCATAATTTCGCGAACCAAACGAGACGTTAGTGTAGAGGTTTCTTTCCTGTCATATTCTAGTATAGAGGTTTCTTTCCTGTCATATTCAAGTGAAGGATTATCTTATAATTTTTGTCCACCTTTTTGACGCAACCTCCTCCATAAGATTTTGTAATTGAACTTCTGGCTACCTTGTTCGGAGTCACTTCCCGCCTTCCAACTCCAATATTTGATGTACGGATATTCCATGCTCAATATACTTTTTTTTCAATCTCCAACTGATTCCTAGAAAACAGGTTGGTCCAGCAAAACTGATTGGGATCATGTGTTGATTGGAGGCATGGGGTTGTTGCAAGGCACTATTTGAGTGTCTGGCGTTAGAGAACCGATTTTCTCTCTCGCTCGTCACTATAAATGCGGAGGCTTATCATGAGGGCTTTTGCTTCTTCCATCAAGCATGTGCCGGTTCCAAACTCACTCCTGAAAGCAAGCACAAATTGATAGTTTGTCCCCCGCATCACTCCCCCGTCAATAGTAAGGCTCAACCAAATTTATATTTTTTGCCATAAACAAAAAGTTAAATGAACTTTGTTTTTACAAACTTGAAAGGAAAGAAAAAGGGGTACAATAAATCCTATACAAGAATCTAAAGCACAATGATTCTGGGAAAGCATATCTATGGAGATCTGATCTACAGTCGATCACTTTTGTAAACCCCCTGAATTTTCAAATTATTAAATCTTGGATTTTTTCCAATTTTCTGGAATTTTCTGGGAATTTTCTGTAATTAAAATCAAGATTTTTAATTAATAAATGATTTTTAATTGGCAATAAATAATATTAAAATATCATAGAAATAACATTTTTGGGTGTAAAATGGAAAACTGGACTTAGGATAATTTTTCTGGATTTTTCTGGGCCTCAGACCTATTTTTAAATGCCTAAAAACTATTTTAATTAATTAATTAATTAATTAACTATTTATTTAATTATTATTATTATTATTTTTTTTTTTATTATTATTATTTTTATTTCTCAGCCCAGCCCGCACCCTGGCCCATTGGGCCGCGGCCCAGACCCAAACCTTAACGGGTCGGGTCGGGCTCACCCGAACCCGACCCGCCGCCAGCCCGACCCGCCCGAACGGTCCCCCCACGCTGCCCGACTCCACCGCCGCCCTCCGCGCGCAGCGCCGCCCTCCGCGCGCAGCGCCGCATCCACCGCGCCACCTCCCCCTCTTCTCCGCCGAGTCCGGCCCAGCAACCGCCCTCCCCCTCTTCTCCGCCGAGTCCGGCCCAGCAACCGCCCTCCTCCTCCTTTATAAACCCTCTCTCCCCCCTTCTTCTTCCTCCTCCGGCCACCTCTCCAAACCCTAACCCTAGCCGCGCTCCGCCCTCCATCGCCGCCGTCCCTCTCCTCGACGACCACCGCCGCCTCGCCCCGACCTCGCCGCTGCCCAGCCACCCTGCCACGGCCATCGTCGTCGCCTCCAGCCGCGCCCCCCTCTTCTTCCCCGTCGACAGCAGCCGCAGCGCCGCCCTGGGCCGCCCCCGCGCCGCCGCCTCCGCCCGGACGCTGCGCCGCCCTCCGCCGCAGCATCCTCGGCCTCCCCGCCGCCGTGCCGACCACCGGCCACCGCCGCAGCAAGCCGAGCCCTAACCCTAACCCTAATTCTTCTTCCCGTGTCCGACACGAGTCGGACACGACTCGACCCTGATTTCCGGGTCCCCTTCAGGTGCGTGTAACTTTTTACTCGTAGCTCCGTTTTCGATTCCGCAAATTACGTTGCGAAGCCTGTATGACCCTCTCGGTGTTCGGACAAACCGCTCGGGGCATCGCGTCCTGTGGTGATCGCACACCGCGATCCAAAAACAGGAAAAACCAGACCCTGTTTCACCCCAGAACTGAGTACGCCCCGCCAAACGGGACGACTTGGTCGCGTGCGGTCTTCACAGATACGTGCGCACCGTCGATACGGACGTGTGAGATTTCGTGAAAGCTGATTCGGGTGTGCGTGCACACCGGAATCAACGCGTATCCGCAGACATCGTCCCATATCTGACTTTTCTGTAATTTGCCCTAACTTCTTGTACACTCGTCGGATCGAGACGAAACTTGTGCCATCGGACTCGTAGCGATACGCTGGTCCTGTGGGTCAAGTTTGGTTCGATTCTGAGAACGTTGACGAAATCGCGTGTCGTGGGCCCCACAGGCCCCGCTCGATGGGCGATTTCGTGATCGGCTCATCGGAATCCAATTCTGGAAGTTATTGGGTTCGTATCAGCATTCCTGACCTGTTGACACTAAGTTTGGTGAATTCGAAGACCGTTGACCCGGACACGTTTTTCGGTGCAAAGCGGGCCCACCGGCGGACCCCGTTTTGACCCAAAACTGCCATTTTTGTCCTTGTCTCCAAATTGGACCCAAGGACATGCGTTTCTAGCTATTTGACATCTTCTGAGCGTGATGGTAATGTTTATTTTAGTATCTGGGCTCATCTTTGGATATTTCCCCAAGTATAATTAATCGGATCCAAACAACAGGCAAGTACCTGCACTTCAAGTTAAATCTTTATATTGTGATAATTAATTCCCTGCTCTACTAGTACCCTTGATGATTACACGTAGTGCTAGAATACTAGATTTTATGTCTTGGATACTGTATTTCATGTCTTGCTTTTCATGTCGGGTGGGAGAATACTAGAAGGCATGTAGTTTACCTTTCCCCCTATCATGTTTAATAGCTGTTGGTACGCGGCTGTACCCTCAGCCGGATCTCGATTGTTCATGTTTAATAGCCGTCTATGACGGCCGGATTAGCCTTATAAACCCCTACATGCCAACTATGTATTCTAAAACAAACACAAGTTCACACAGATAGTTTCTAGATCTTGTTATAGTTCTTGCTGACTGTTGTAGTTTCATTTCCTGTCTCATTTATTTCCTGTTTTCTCATATTCCTGTTTATAGCATTAATTCTGAGATATTGATGTTCTTCTATGCAACTTTCTCAACATAATACTCAAGTTAATTGTCATGAATATTTAGTTTAATCTTGTTGTGCATTGTGTACTTTGCTCCTTTCCTGACTGGATCCGTTGTTTTAGGCGATGATGAGGACCTTGCCCCTACTTATTATGGACCCTATGAGGCAGCAGGTAATACAGTTGCAGAGCCAGTTCCCGCACAGGAAGCTACTCCTGCGGAGTAGTTAGCAGTAGTTATCTTAGTTATTTGCTCTTTATCTTAGTAATCGGGTTTGTCCCCGATTTTATTCTGAAGTTCTGTACTAAACATTTGAATCTGTTGTCGCATATATTTCATTTAAAATCTTAAGTTTCTGTTTCCCATTATTATCTTGCCTATGTTATTTGTGAATGAGCTAGATTAGTTAATTGTGGATTTGACCTAGACAGCGTATTACCGCCGACTCTGCGGCGTAGGCTGGACGTACCCACGCACTCGTGCCCGAATTTCCGGGTGCGGATCATGACACATTTTTGTGGTGGCCCATGCAGGTCCTATCCTTAAATAGGGTAATATCCTAGGACAGGGTATGGAATAAGATTGAGGATTCTAGGAAAAGCTCATTCACTGTATAGGGTCCTTATTTCAATTCTTGATATCATTTCTGCTCAATTTTCCTATCTCCTTTGATTTCCAAGTATTCTATTCTGATCTTCCTATCCCTTAATCTTTCAGAATGGTCCAGACAAGGAACACAGTAGGAGGCACATCAGAACCAGCTGAGCAGAATGTGCCTGAGACTCTTGCACACCCGCCGCCTCCATCTGTTCCGGCAGTTACTCTGGATGGGGCACAGCTACTTGGAGTGTTCCAAGGATTGGTGGAATCCCAGAAAGAACAGACTGCACTTCTGCGGACCAGCCTCTCAGAAGCTCTTAAGTCCCAGGAGTCGTCACTCAAGAGGCCAGGGAGTGCTAAAGACTTCAAAAATCTTAGACCCCTGGAATTCTACGGAACTGAGGGCATTCTCTATGCCGATGAGTGGATAGAGAATGTCGAGAGACTCCTGAAGACTGCTCGGGTCCCTGATGACCTCAAAGTGGAGTCCGCAAGCCTGCAACTGTTCGACATTGCTCGAACCTGGTTCAGAGATGAACCCCAACTATCTGCTCCTGACCTCACCTGGGAGGATTTCAAGAGGCTATTCAAGGAGAAATTCTACCCCGAAGTAGCTCGGGAAGCTCTCGAAAGCCAATTCGAGAGACTGGAACAAGGTAACCTGTCTGTTGATGAGTACACTGCTGAATTTAGCAGGTTAAGCCACTTTGCGGAGTACATGGTTCGTACCCCGGAGGACAGAGCCCGTAGATTCAAGAAGGGGCTGTCTCCGGATATTCGCCTTGCTGTCACCACCAGCCGAGCTCGCACCTATGAGGAAATCCTAAGCGTGGCATAAGGCGTCGAGAGAGACATGGGGCATAAACTAAAACGAAAGAGAGATACCGGAAATACGGGGCCCAACAAACGCCCGTTTCAACAACAGCAACAGCAGAGGGCCCCGTAGCAAGCTCAGCGTCCTCTCCCTCGAGCTCCAGCACCTCAACACCAGGGTCAAGGACAGAACCAACAAGCTGCTGCTTGTAACTTTTGCCAAAAACAAGGTCACACCTGGCAAGTTTGTAGGAAGAGACTGGGTGCCTGTCTATATTGTGGATCAACAGAACATCAAGTGAGGGACTGCCCCACTGCTCCAAGACGCGGACAAGCTTACGTGATGACCGTGGAGACCGCACAAACTCTGGAAGCAGCTAATGCGCGTAATTGACTCGTAGATACTTTTTTCTAGTATTGTTTTCGTGCCTATTGGTTCGTGATCTCAGCCCCAACCTAGTAATTTTAAACTTGCTAATAAATGCTTTTGTTGGATAACTGTAGAGATTGTAGAATCCTTTGTTACTGAGCTTATTGTAGGTTGTTTTGTGTGTTTAAATAATTTTGTGCCTCCTTTTTTTCATCATCTAGCGCACTTAATTTTGCTGAACTCGATTTATGCTGCTATTTTATAGCCTAGTTTTGCAAGCTTACCCTTTATCGGGCTTGTTCATGACACATGTATTATTGAGGCCTGATCAACCCCACTAATACAAAGTGTCTATTCAGAATCAGTGTACTACGGTCTGATCAACCTTAGTGTATTTTGATTCGCACTTCGTACGACTACTTTATGTGGATTGAGATATAAAGTTGACTAGTATACTTGCCCCTAAATAAGTCCAAGCATATCGTATCAGTTACATAACTGAACTAATACGAGCATGCGAACAAATGATTATCAGAATAGAATCTCAATCCATAACCGCCTGACAATTCCCATTAGAATTCCTTAAACGCCTTGATCCCTATACCTCTGTTCTACCACCTCGCCCTTAAACTCTTTATTATTGATCCTCGTCTTCCCTTATTTTCGGAAAGACAAAATCCTGTGTTTGGTATAAGTTGATTTGTAGTGCTAGACATACCCCTCAGACTGGTCGAATTGATGATAACCCTTTATGACTAAGGGAATACCATAGGTGGTGTATTTGTGTTGCAGATTTAAAGATTCAATACCATGATTTATTAAGTTGAGACCTAGCCTTACTAGTTGTACAGCCTTAGAGGATAGATAGGTAAAATTCTAAGTTGGGTAGCGACCGCAATGTTCACCTGAGAGAACCAGTTAGACTGTAATCAAGTGAGTTTGGGCAGAGAGAACCCTGCCTATTTTAAATTTCGAGGACAAAATTTTTTTTATAAGTTGGGTAGGTTGTAAACCCCCTGAATTTTTAAATTATTAAATCTTGGATTTTTTCCAATTTTCTGGAATTTTTTAGAAATTTTCTGTAATTAAAATCAAGGTTTTTAATTAATAAATGATTTTTAATTGGCAATAAATAATATTAAAATATTATGGAAATAATATTTTTGGGTGTAAAATGGAAAACTGGACTTAGGATAATTTTTCTGGATTTTTCTGGGCCTCAGACCTATTTTTAAATACCTAAAAACTATTTTAATTAATTAATTAATTAATTAACTATTTATTTAATTATTATTATTATTATTATTATTATTATTATTATTTTTATTTCTCAGCCCAGCCCGCACCCTAGCCCATTGGGCCGCGGCCCAGACCCAAACCTTAACGGGTCGGGTCGGGTCACCCGAACCCGACCCGCCGCCAGCCCGACCCGCCCGAACGGTCCCCCCACGCTGCCCGACTCCAGCGCCGCCCTCCGCGCGCAGCGCCGCGTCCACCGCGCCACCTCCCCCTCTTCTCCGCCGAGTCCGGCCCAGCAACCGCCCTCCCCCTCTTCTCCGCCGAGTCCGGCCCAGCAACCGCCCTCCTCCTCCTTTATAAACCCTCTCTCCCCCCTTCTTCTTCCTCCTCCGGCCACCTCTCCAAACCCTAACCCTAGCCGCGCTCCGCCCTCCACCGTCGCCGTCCCTCTCCTCGACGACCACCGCCGCCTCGCCCCGACCTCGCCGCTGCCCAGCCACCCTGCCACCGCCATCGCCGTCGCCTCCAGCCGCGCCCCCCTCTTCTTCCCCGTCGACAGCAGCCGCAGCGCCGCCCTGGGTCGCCCCCGCGCCGCTGCCTCCGCCCGGACGCTGCGCCGCCCTCCGCCGCAGCACCCTCGGCCTCCTCGCCGCCGTGCCGACCACCGCCGCAGCAAGCCGAGCCCTAACCCTAACCCTAATTCTTCTTCCCGTGTCCGACACGAGTCAGACACGACTCGACCTTGATTTTTGGGTCCCCTTCAGGTGCGTGTAACTTTTTGCTCGTAGCTCCGTTTTTGATAACGTAAATTACGTTGCGAAGCCTGTATGACCCTCTTGGTGCCCGGACAAACCGCTCGGGGCATCGCGTCCTGTGGTGATCGCACACCGCGATCCAAAAACAGGAAAAACCAGACCCTGTTTCACCCCGGAACTGAGTACGTTCCGCCAAATGGGACGACTTGGTCGCGTGCGGTCTTCACAGATACGTGCGCACCGTCGATACGGACGTGTGAGATTTCGCGGAAGCTGATTCGGGTGTGCGTGCACACCGGAATCAACGCGTATCCGCGGACATCGCCCCGTATCCGACTTTTCTGCAATTTGCCCTAACTTCTTGTACACTCGTCGGATTGAGACGAAACTTGTGCCATCGGACTCGTAGCGATACGCTGGTCCTGTGGGTCAAGTTTGGTTCGATTCTGAGAACGTTGACGAAATCGCGTGTCGTGGGCCCCACAGGCCCCGTTCGACGGGCGATTTCGTGATCGGCTCATCGGAATCCAATTCTGGAAGTTCCGTTGGGTTCGTATCAGCATTCTTGACCTGTTGACACTAAGTTTGGTGAATTCGGAGACCGTTGACTCGGACACATTTTTCGGTGCAAAGCGGGCCCACCGGCGGACCCCGTTTTGACCTGAAACTGTTGTTTTTGTCCTTGTCTCCAAATTGGACCCAAGGACAGGCATTTCTAGCTATTTGACATCTTCTGAGCGTGATGGTAATGTTTATTTCAGTATCTGGGCTCATCTCTGGATATTTCCCCCAAGTACAATTAATCGGATCCAAACAACAGGCAAGTACCTGCACTTCAAGTTAAATCTTTATATTGTGATAATTAATTCCCTGCTCTACTAGTACCCTTGATGATTACACGTAGTGCTAGAATACTGGATTTCATGTCTTGGATACTATATTTCATGTCTTGCTTTTCATGTCGGGTGGGAGAATACTAGAAGGCATGTAGTTTACCTTTCCCCCTATCATGTTTAATAGCTGTTGGTACGCGACTGTACCCTCAGTCGGATCTTGATTGTTCATGTTTAATAGCCGTCTATGACGGCCGGATTAGCCTTATAAACCCCTACATGCCAACTATGTATTCTAAAACAAACACAAGTTCACACAGATAGTTTCTAGATCTTGTTATAGTTCTTGCTGACTGTTGTAGTTTTATTTCCTGCCTTATTTATTTTCTGCTTTCTCATATTCCTGTTTATAGCATTAACTCTGAGATATTGATGTTCTTCTATGCAACTTTCTCAACATGATACTCAAGTTAATTGTCATGAATATTTAGTTTAATCTTGTTGTGCATTGTGTACTTTGCTCCTTTTCTGACTGGATCCGTTGTTTTAGGCGATGATGAGGACCTTGTCCCTACTTATTATGGACCCTATGAGGCAGCAGGTGATACAGTTGCAGAGCCAGTTCCCGCACAGGAAGCTACTCCTGCGGAGTAGTTAGCAGTAGTTATCTTAGTTATTTGCTCTTTATCTTAGTAATCGGGTTTGTCCCCGATTTCATTCTGAAGTTCTGTACTAAACATTTGAATCTGTTGTCGCATATATTTCATTTGAAATCTTAAGTTTCTGTTTCCCATTATTATCTTGCCTATGTTATTTGTGAATGAGCTAGATTAGTTAACTGTGGATTTGACCTAGACAGCGTACTACCGCCG
Source organism: Iris macrosiphon (assembly GCA_036927795.1). NCBI lineage: Eukaryota > Viridiplantae > Streptophyta > Magnoliopsida > Asparagales > Iridaceae > Iris > Iris macrosiphon. Next base: position 101,493 of record JAYESA010000155.1, read on the forward strand.
ACTCTGCGGCGTAGGCTGGACGTACCCACGCACTCGTGCCCGAATTTCCTGGTGCGGGTCGTGACAACTTTACTCCTTAGACCACTTGACAGTGAAGAAATATAAGAACACGAGCACTTGAGAACTTGAAGGCAAGAAAACTCTGGCAATAACAGCACAAGAAGCTCTTCTTTCTTTCCCTCTATTCGCCTGTGTCTGTCCCCATATGAAAGAGTAACTGACCTTCTATTTATAACCTTCATGAGCGGTTATAGAAGTGTGCGCTTACTCTGGGCAATTTGTACTGTACTTGCCATTGTGCGCACACTTTTGAGAGTTTTACAAACCACGTTGTGCTGAGTGGGTACACAAAGTACTGTCTGCTTGACACGTGACTTCCTATACGAGAAAAGCACAGGTCGTGGGGACAGTTATTTGTGCACGTTTCACGAGAAATATGGCATAAGAAACTCGCAATCATAACCGCTCACTGTCAGTTAAGATCCTAGGAGCGTTATTGAGAAAGTTTAATGGAGGTAGCCATACTGGCACATTCTGTTGACATTTTGAAGAAGTGGCCATACTGGCACGTTATGCTGACATTTGGAAGAAGTAGCCATATTGGCGCGCTTCGCTAGCATTTGGACGAGGTGGCCATACTGGCGCGTTCTGATAGAATTTGGATGAAGTAGCCATATTGGCGTGTTCTGGTGCTATTTGGACGAGGTGGCCATACTGGCACGTTCTAATAGAATTTGGACAAAGAAGCCATACGGGCGCACTTTGTTAGTATTTGGACGATGTGGCCATACTGGCACATTCTGATAGAATTTGGATGAATTAGCCATACTGGCGTGCTTCGCTTGCACGTTAGTGCTCTCTGTTAGAGTTGGGCACGTTGGCATACTCTGTTAGAGTTTGGCCATACAGTCCGCTAAACGACAACCTGGGTCTGCGTTCCGAAGATCTTCTATAATAATGACTTTGTCCTTCTCGACTGTTATACCAGTCTGTCAGATTCATTGTATTAAATGTGGGAGAAAGAAGACAGTAAGACTATGCGCCTGCCTTTGTTGAGTTAAATAAAATGGTTCAAGAGTGCGCCATTATCCCGCTCTTTAGGAGAGTGTGCCATACTTTGAGATGTTAATAGAGTGTGCCACTCTTCTTTTAAACTTGATTTGTAAAGAAGCGCGCCATACTTCTTTTGGTTCAGGCCTTCTTTGGGGGTGTATTTTTTTTGCTTCTATAAGACCCCCTTCAAAGTTTTTGATTCCACAGATAAATTCGAAATACTTTAAACGTAAAAGTATGGAGAAATAGTCGAGATATCTGTGCATGCATATGGGCTTATGACTTCAAGGAAAATATGGTTCGGTCATGCTGATTCATCATGGAGAGTAATGGTTAGTGTAAGCTAGGTTCATTCATGTAAGGTTACTACGTCTACCCATTGACTCTTGAGAAGATGAACTATCACTTCACGAGATTCAAGATTTATTCAAGAAGGTGGTGGGGACATGGCAAAATATTTTTAGTGAGGATAATTTAGTGGACTTGATACCCATGTCGTACTTATACCAAGTACAGGTAACAAGTTTGAAGATGATAATACTATCAGAGGTAATATGGATGTGATAGATTATATATTTGTGAAAAAAATTACAAAGGTAATATGGACATGATCGTCTTCTTCAGTAGATTTGAATCCACTGGGGGATTTTGAGTACCTATTACCTATAACATATTCAAGACGCTTGAACACAGGTAATAGTTCAAGATGCGAAAGAACTTTGCTGATAGTGGTTATAATATATACTATTGGGGATACAAATATCACGCTGTATATTTATACATGATCTGCTAGGGAGAAAGAGCACAATTTTGGCTCAGAATAGTATCTTTTGAGGAATTTTCCATTGATAGGCATCATAAGCAAATATTCGTTAGGCTTTGCAAGCCTATAAGCACCATTGGAATATACTGATTCCACCACGAAAGGGCCCTCCCATTTAGCCTAGAATTTATCTTTGCTTTTGTGGGTCATGACCATTGGCCTTCTCACCATAAGGACGGGATCACCAACCTAGAATATTCTTTCTTTGACTTTTTGATTAAAAGCTCAGAAGATACGTGCTTGATATAACTCAATACATTGTTGAGCATATAAGTGTTTCTCGTCCAATGCTTCTAATTTAATTATAATCATAGTCGATCATTGTTCTCAATTGTTAGCTCATTAGCGATAGCTGTCTTGAGAGACGGGATCTGGATCTCGAGAGAAAGAATTGCTTCACATCCATAGACGAAAGAGAATGGCGTGCAACCGGTTCGAGTTCGTACCGTTGTGCAGTAAGCCCATAAGAATTCTCCATGTTTCTTGTTCCAATCGCGCTTGTTGGACGAAATAAACTTCTTGAGGAGTTTAATTATGGTTTTACTGAATGCTTCAGTTAAGCCGTTAGCTGCGAGATTGTATGCGGTGGATGCCACATTCTGGATTCAATTCTTTACCGCAAAACCGATTGAATGCTTAACTAACAAATTGTGGCCTATTATTATGTATTATCCTTCGGAGAATACCGTAACGATAGATGGCATAGTGTTTGATGAAGCTAATCATATTGGCTATCTTCACTTCAATCAATATTATTGCTTTGGCCCATTTAGAGAAATAATTGATTATACCTAGGATAAATCGATGACCCCTGGATGATGGAGGGCTAATAGGGCCAATAATATCCATTCCCTAAACTTCAAAGGGCCAGGATGCAGCCGTTGGGTATAAGAACTCTAACAGTTGGTGGATGAAATCAGCATAGATTTGATATGCTCTGTATTTTTTAGCATAGTCTACAACATCGGCTACCATGGTAGGCCAATAGTAACCCAGCCTTTTGAGCCTAACTTGTAGTTTAGGGCCTGGTTGGTGTGCTCCATCATGAGATTCACATATTACCCGTCTTGCTTCAAGGCTAAGAGCCATCGCAATAGGAGTCCATCATATGATCGACGATATAACATCTTGGATATTGTATCATAATAAAATTGAAGTGAGCGTCTTCTAATAGAGATAGCTTCTTTAAGGTCGTCTGGAAGAATTCCATAAGCTACGTAGTCTATAAAAGGAAACCTCAAGGCTTCAGAACCAGGAATGGACTTCACCCCAAAGCTGCTTTCGATGTGTAAATTATTCTTGGCACAGAATAACTCTCAACCGCTCACCGTGATTGAATTTTGTCTTCTTAATAGTATAGACAGAGAAGCCGCCAGTTCTGCGATCGCATCTGCCTCCGTATTCTGAAGTCGGGGCACGTATTCAATGTAGAACCCAATGAAAGTTATAGCCAACTCAATCGTGACTTTATAGTATGGAATAAGGTTTTTATGACAAATTTCATACTCGCCTCTAACCTGATTGATTATCAGCTTAGAGTAACTATAAGCTTCAAGATATTGGACATCCAGCTGTTTAGCCAACTGAAGACTAATGAGCAAAGCATTGTATTCTGCCACATTGTTTAAGCATAGTTTTTGAGGGAATATGCACGATGAATGAGTAGCTTGTCAGGAGAACAAGAACTATTCCCACTCCGACGATGATATTATCTTTAGGTCCTATTCTCGATGCACCGTCAAAGAATAGTTTCCAAGTATCATCTCCTATTGCCATATTAGACTCCAGTACTTCATCGAGAATATCATCATATAGCTTAAAAGTTTATGGTATGGGATGTGCTGCTAGAAAGTCGGCCAGTGCTTGGCTTTTTACTGCCTTTTACGGGACATATACCATGTCATAAGGCGATAACAACATTGCTCATGGGGCCAGACGAGAGTTGAGGGTACTTGGTTTGGTCATCAGTACTCAGATCGGATTCACCATGGATATAACATGAATTGTTCGACCTGTCACATAGTTACGTATTTTTTGAATAGCGAATAGCCAAGCGAGGCATTACTTTTCTATTGGATTATATCTGTGTTCAACATCCACCATCATGCCACTGAGGTAGTAGATGCTTGTTCATGACCTTCACCACTCTTTTGGGCTAGTAAAGCGCCTAAAGAGTGGTCCATTGCTCTAACATACAATAAGAAAGGCTTTTCCACCACCGAAGCTACCAGAACAAGAGGATCTGTTAAGTATCGCTTGATTTTGTCGAATGCTTGCTGGCATGCTTCATTCTTCATTAGTTGGGTGTATGGTCGACATTGTCCGAAAAGGTTTGATATGAACCTTCTGATGTGTGCTAACCGATCTTGTAATCCTTATAGTTGTTTGAGGTTGCGAGGAGGACGTATCTCAAGAATAGCTTTAACCTTATCTGGGTCGAGGTGGATACCCTTAGAGGTTATCACGAACCCAGGGAATTTGCCACTGGAGACTCCCAGGAAGGACTTAGCCGAATTCATCTTAAGATGGTATTGGCACATCAAGTCAAACACCATCCGAAGATCTTTCAGGTGATCATCTTTGTAATGATTGTTGACGGCAATGTCGTCAACATAGAACTCCACCGTCTTTCATAAATGCTCATAAAAATTTGTACTCATAGCCCGTTGATATGTTGCCCCTGCGTTTCTTCAAACCAAAAGGCATCACTATATAGCAGTACACTCCCAACGGTGTTCAGAATGATGTATATTTTTTATCATTGGGGAATATCTTGATTTGATTTTATCCCGAGAATCCATCCATGAATGACATTCGCTAAAAATGCAAGTGTTATCAATCATGACATCTGTAATGGGTAGAGAGAATTTTTCTTTAGGGCAAGCCGAATTTAAATCTCTGTAATCTATGCAAACCCAAAATTTTCTGTTCTTTTTCATGACTGGAACCACATTGTCCACTCAGTCAGGATGTTGTTATTCTCGGACAAAATTTTATACTATTAGCTTCTTAACTTCAGCTTCAATTGCATCTATCACATCTGGACAAAACCTTCGTTGTTGATGTTTTACTGGTTTTACATTGTCACGCCCCAGTCCCAAAATACGTAGGATTAGGAATACGTAAGCATGGCAACTCCAATATATGGATACCATAATACACACGTACGATGTAATATGAATATTAACTCACATGTGGTATATATGTATTGTCACAAGTCACATGGCATAACTAGATCTCATCCCCAGAATCAAATAACCAATCAACTATATAACTGAATCAAGTATAAAATGCTTGATAAGAACAAGTAGTTGGGTGGAGACAAATCCACAACCAACTAGAATATAAGAGAAACCACATAAGTACATCTAATGAACAATGAGACTCGAAGAGAATACCTCCTCGAAAGAGAGATAAGTAGCAAGTCCTGATCCGTGCTCCTGCGAATAGTCAAGATCGTCTACACCTGGAAAGGGACCAGGTCCTCAGAGGGATGTAACAAGATACGTAAAAGTATGCCAATTGAATACAGTAAAATATGCATAATAGACAGAAAATATATAAGTACGCTGTACTAGACAATCTATATGAATATGCATAATGAGGACAACTTTTTGACGTATGGGCATGGGTAGGCTACTCTATCTAATCTCATAACTCACACACACGTCTAGAACATTAGAAGCCGTTATACCTCGAGGGTAGCGACCAGCGCGACACCAAAAATCGACATACCTCGAGGGTAGCGACCAGTGCGACACAACTACCATAGTGCGTGCTATTTACTACGGTTTATCAGAGTGGTTATAGCCCATACGCCTACTGATTGTCCTCCCCTCCCATGATACTATGTGTCAAGTGTGTGTCAACATATATATATAGTATATAATTATGACTGAAAGAAAATACATATGTAATGAATATATAAAAATATGATAAGCATGCAAAGTATTGTAAGTAATTTGGTAAGGTATCTTGACTGGCAAGAAAGCTGCAAAGTGTAAGCGTCCAGATGTCAAGCACCAAGGGTCAGAAACTATGGCCTCAGAATGAACGTCTCTGGATGCTAAAATAAATATCACCAACATTCCCAAAATAAGCGAGATAGCTAGAAAATACTACCCTTTCGTCCAATTTGGACACAGGGGCAAAACGGTAATTTCGGGTCAAAACGGGTCCACATGTGGGCCACTTTGTACCGAAAAGCATGCCAGAGGTAAAAGTCTCTAAATGGGATAAATTATAGGTCAAATAAATTCTAAACGTCAATACGAACTCAACGGTATGTCCAATTTTGGATTCTGGTGAGCCGAACACAAATTCGCCCTTAAAGTCAACCATAGGGCCCACAATCAGGCAGTTTGGTCAACTGTCTCAAAATTGCGTGAAACTTGGGTCACAGGACCAGTGTGATACCATGAATCCAATGGCACAAGTTTTGTCGCATTCTGACGAGCGTACACTAAATGGGGTGGTGTTTTACAAAAAGTCACGATATAGGGCCTTTTTACGGATACGGGATAATTTCGACGCGCACACACTGTCATGACCCGCACCCAAAAATTGGGCATGAGCCGTGGGTACATCTAGCCTACACCGCAGCATCGGCGGTAGAACACTGTCTAGGTCTCAAGACTATCAAACATAACTCATCCTGTCAATGGTCTCAACTCCATAGGGAGGACAACGATAAAACATTGATCAACAATTTAATATATACTCAATCACAAGACTATTGGAAAGTAAATGGCACGATGAGATATAAGGATAAAGAGTACTGACATAAGTCAAGCACAAATATAAATACAACACAAGTCTAGAGTCTAGATGTCCACATAAAGTCTCAATAAAAATATACAACCCAAGTCTCAGTTCTAGAACAGTGATACATAAATATGACAGTCTAAATGCCTGTAGGTGGTGTCTCCTCTAAGTGGGAAATTCCTCTAGAATTTTTGGTACAAAATCTCCCTCTGCTCCCGGGCCATAGTGGGTAGGACAGGAGTCCTCCAAGTCCTCTGAAAAATATTATCCAGTCAGGATTGGAGCGAAGCACAAGCACTAAACAACAGTTTCATTTATATTGACAAAACTATAAAAACAGTGTAAGGAAAATATAAGATAAAAGCAATAATGGAAATATGGAATATTAGAGAATATGTAATAAGCAATAGAACATCTAGCAATAAATAGAAATATAAGTGAATGCTAGAACAAGTAAACTGAAATAAAGAATAAATATTTGGCTATGTGTTTAAAATATCAGTTTATTATGTGATCGGCTTGGGACGAGATCAGGCTTGTTATATATGATTGGCTATGATACATGTAAGGTCAGGCTAACCATCTGGTTAGCTATGATGCGAGCAATAGTCAGGCTAATCATATATAACAGGCTATGAGGCATGTAAATGGTCAGGCTACACCCGACGTGATGTATGGGGTGAGCTATGATGCATGTAAGGTGGGGTATGATCACATAATCTGCTAATATATTTCCATCCCCAGCTAGCACGATGGATTCTAATCATGACTCCTCATGACAGGTATCTAGGATGCTAACCCGTGTATCCACAGTGTCAGAATCAAGTATACCATACAACTAGAATTATAGAATTAATCAACAAGAAAAAAAACTGTCAAAGAATGTACTCGTCTGTGGTCCTGAGGAAGGTGTGAGGATCAATGTCCAAGGCGAGATCACAATGACCTAATTATGGAATATCAATGTCAAAATAATGAATTAAAGGAATAAACATGTTTAACTGATTAAATACGAGGCCTCTAGGTCAAATCTAAGTCCATACTAGGTTAACTAGTTAGTACCTTGCCAAACTAAACACTTCTAGTACCCACCTACTACTACCTCACTATTAAACACTAACCATACCTTGGTGTCACTATGCCTATGATACTAGGTATCTCAATACCCATTAGATGTATAAATACTGATTCATGTAGATACTAGATAGACACAACTCGTAAACTTAGTTATTAAGTTCTAACCTTGATTTCTATGTTACACTAGATACTACCAATATATATATATATATATATATATATATATATATATATATATATATATATATATATATATAGTATTAGGGGTAGCATAGTCCTATATACAATACCTTAGGTAATATCCCCTGATCATGATACTTGACTGAACTGGACTTCTCCATTATACTCTATATGTTAGTATTGCCAACTATCTATACGTATAGCAAAATATATATATATATGAACCAGTATACTACTAACTAATATTACAACTAGCTAATTTAGCAATAGCTAGACTAACCAATATCCAAATCAATTCCCTAAGTCCCTGCCTCGACTGATTCCCAACTGTTATTTCTGATACTGCACAGTGCTCATCTAGTGGTACTGCTACTGTGCAGTTAAGCTCCTATTCCCTGCTCTACTACACTGCCTCACCCAATGCTAACACTGATACACAGTCAGCTCACAGTAACTTACCTGTCTGTTGTGGCTATTAGATGCCTAACACTCGAGCCACTGAGGTTATCCCTACTGACCCCTAGTATCAGTCCTCCTATAACACACAGACACACTGATGCAAACACACAAGCACTCAATTACAACTGGTACCAATACCTATGCCAACTCCTCTATACTTAATATACAAACTCACTGAACTCAACCCAAGAACACATGTATCTAACTCACAGGTACACATGCCTGTGCTGGCCTCAACACACACACAAGCCTCAAACAACTGACTCTAAGACATTCACACAGGAACTCACAACTGGAGTGAACCCGATTCTCATTTCCTCTCCTACACAGGCACACACAGTTCACTGTCCACAGTCTAAAATTGTTCAGACTTCACACATCCGGTTAGTTAGGACAAGTATATGACTACTGGCAGGATCAACCAGGTATCTGAACTTGTTCACTGATACACAGTATCAGGAACTCACACACCTTACTAAATACACAGGTGCCTGGACACCCATTGATAAAACTCACTAAACTCCCTACTAGCTACTACAACCATAAGTATTGAATAAATGTATCGATACACTAGCTGCTACTGTTATTATGATACTCTATACTCAAGATTTCCCACTGTGCTGAACCTGGTCCCCTTATCCCCCAATTTCTGATACACTACTAAATACTGACACCACATATCCTTACTCCCTCGACTGAGGCACAGTTCAGTTTTGAACTGCACAGTGCCAGCCCAATTCATAATGCACATACAAACCTTAAACACTCTACACTGATACACTCATCAACCCACTGCTCACTACACAGTGCCCTCACACTGATAAACTTGCATAGTACATAGTCCTACTAAGACATTAACCCACAGCATGGTATACTAACAGACCCTACTCAACCCCCTGACACGGATACACTGAACCACACTAGATGCTGACACCCACAGGTACACAGAAAACCGCCTACACTCTACTGATGCATAACAACTCTCTGTTGTTAAGAAGTTCCCCAAGTCTGTCTGGATCATGTGCTACAACTGGTACTGAATACATGATTCATACACTGGGAACTCACTGAAATAAAACCCCCATAACCTACTGATACACTGAACCCTAGCAACCCGAGTCCCACTCCATATCCAAACCTGGGCTCTTCCCTCACTGATGCACAGATGCACAGTTCAGGTGGAAACCCGACTGCACAGTAAACCTCCCCATGGTGCATCCCCCTCTCCAAGAATCGATGCAAAACATCAATATTAATGCATGCATATAAACATATAGGTTACACATCAATATGCATAAGAACTAGGTCTTAGCAATAGGTATTCATCCTTCTTGGCATAATGACAAACACCTATTGTGCTGAAATCGGATTCCACATAATTACTCATGAACCTAAACTTAAAACCCTAAAAAATCAAAACCAAACCTATATGTATATGATGCAAACATGTGTAAATACATATCCCCATAATTAGGGCTCACAAAAATTAGGGAAAATTATCATTGGAACACCAAAACCTTAAAAATCCTTATGACTCTATGGAAAAACAAAGGAGTCATTCCTAATTCAAATGGTGGGATCCTAATGGCCAAACAACAATTAAAAATAGAATTAAATGAGGTTTTAATTCGGATCCCCACCTATTGGGAGATGGTTTCCTAATGTAGCTCCTCTTTCTTCAAGCCTCCTTGGTCCAAGCTCCTAGATCTCTCTTGATGGAGAAGGAATGAGGGTTTCTAGGGCTATAAATCCTGAAATTTGAGGAAGGGAAATAGATTTCTAAGTGGAGGCTAGGTTTAGGGTTTTTCTTCATGAATGAAGAAGCTTGAGGGAGGCTCCCTCTCATTATATAGGACTAGGGTTAGGGTTAGGGCTTCTAATGCCAAGAGCCTAATTTGCTCTTCATGATTTGTCATGAAGAACTTAAAATAAAAAGAGGTTTTGTCATGCATTGAGGGTTTAACTAAAAATCTAATTTAATAATTAGGGTTTGGTCACAAGGGTTTAATCTAATAGATTTTTAGGTTAAGCCCATTAACCTATACATGAAAGAACACCCAATAATTTATATAATAAACTTATCATACATTATATTAACATGATAAATTAATATGGCAATTTACAATAATGCCCTAATCTAGAAATATGGTAGTGACACACACATCCAAATTAGTTTCCGCGAAAGCCCACACGCCAGGATATACCATACGCGCCTTTTGGTGCAATTGGTATACGTCGAGGTGGTCCCGTTTGGCGGGGGGCGCTCCGTATCACAATTTTCAAATTTTAAAATGTCAAGTTTTTGGTCGATTTGGAGGCCGAATAATTTTACACATAGAACGAATTAACAAAAACTAAAAGAACAAAAAAATTCTCGGTTATATGGAGAAGAAAAACCCTTTAATTTGTTTTCAAAAATAATAAACATGTTGGTGACAAATTGGGTGTGAACATGGGGTTTGAGTTAAAGTTTCTGGACTATTTTTGGTCTATTTTTTGTTCATTTTTTGATTGATTTTTTGACCGATCCGGGACACGAAAACTTTTCCCGCTTGAATAAAAATCCTAGAGGATTAGGTTGTGAATGTATACGAATAAACCGCACACAAAAAAGATCACAGATGAAGAAGATATAATACCTAGAAGATGGGTACTTGAAGCGGTATTTTTGCACGTGTGCGGTGCGCGACGGTCGGGGGCTGTGGCAGCGGTCCGGGCGCGGGGGCTGTCCGGCTCGGCGGCGCTGGTCGGCGCGGGGGTCGGAACGGGTGGTCGCCGGCATTGGTCGGAGCTAGGGTTAGGGTTTAAGTTTGTATAATGTATTTGTAGTATATGTTTATATAGAGGGAGAGAGAGGGGGAGAGAGATCGACGGGTCTGCTGTGGGGCTTTGGGGTTATAGGTATAGTTAGTTTGCTAAGGGAGTTATTAGGATTAGTTATTAGGTTTATATATATATATATATATATATATATATATATATATATATATATATATATATATATATATATATATATATATATATATATATATTTTCTTTTCTTTTCTTTTATTTTTATTTTTATTTTTCTTTTTTCTTTTATTTTTATTTCTTTTATTTTATTAACATTATTATTATTATTATTATTATTATTATTATTATTATTATTATTATTACTATTACTATCATTATTATTATTATTATTACTATTATTATTACTCTTATTATTATTACTATTTCTATTATTATTATTATTATTATTATTATTATTATTATTATAACCTTATATTTATTAACGTATATAGGTGAGGCTAAAAATCCAAAAATAATATTTACACACCAAATAAATTCTAGAAAATTACTTTGTAAGGCTCTAATACAATACCACACTCAAAATATTTTTAAAGTAATATTTTATAATTAATTATTTATATAGTTATATAAATCAAATAATTATACTATCTAATTAACTAATTAAATGGTTATCCACAAAACAAGTAATAATAAATAATATGCACATCCATAAAAAGAAAAAGTGTCTAACTTGACATAAAAAATTATGGAATACTAATTGTAGGAAGTTGGGATTAAAAAAATAACCACAAATAAATTATATATATAAATTATCTAAATATTTAATAATTAATCTATGGTCGTTACACTAATGTCATACTAACAACAAGGGGTCAAATTTCTGAGCCACGAAAAGATCCTACAGGTAGTGTCTCCTGTGTAGGCTACTTTCTATGAAGGGCGGTATAGAATTTGGGGCTATCCTACATTATTAATGTCCAAACCATGGTGGAGTGTTCTAATAAAATTATTAGATTTTAATTGATTCAAAAAAATACTCTAAAACAAATACAAGAAATACAAAATACCTATTTTTGGGTGATGGGGTTTACACATATTAGGTAGCATGTTAAGTTTGTGAGTAGCTATCTGAGGATCTAGGCAGAGCATATTCTCTTAACTCCAAGTGAAGATATCAATGTAGTCCTTTATGAGCTACATCAAAGCTTGCTTATCTTCGTCATAGAGGCTTTTACTGATAAAGATCAGTTTTGGGGACTACTTCTCTCCTGCATCGATCTGGATAATTTTGTCCTCTATAGGCAGTTCGCGTTGCTCAAACTAAAGTTTCCATTGTGAATCCATCCGTTGAGCCCACGGATCATTCTCGAAGGGCTCTAATAATTGGTCATCCTCTTCATATAGGTCGACTAACACTATATTAACTAACAGATCATGTTTGAAAATATCACCTATGCTTCAATCAGAATCCCATGATGACGATTCAGAAGAATGAGAAGACGTTTCTTTATCCAAATTTGAACTTTCAGGAGTCGGTGGAGTGACATAACCAAAACCCCTACGTGTTTTCTGATAGTAGTTTTCAGGCTTGCCTTTTGGAGAGAAACGACATATATGAGTGCGTCGACCTTTCCCATAATTGAGCCCTTTATCAGTCTTCAGATTATAGCCCATATTTTGCATTATGTTCTTGGCGGCTAACTATAATGATAAATTTGCATTTTTTCAATATCTTCGTCCGAGTCGTTAGTCTGTGTCACCTTATTAATTTTAGGTTTGCCAAAGATTATCTGGCGATCGTTATTTCGCCTTGCCGGCACCATAAAGCAAGCAACATCCGATGAACCGTACAAAGTGCTTGTTTGGAATGGTGATTGCACCGGGACAGATAGTGGTTCATAAGCATACAAGACTTCTAAGAATACTCTAGAAAATTGGTCAATATCGACATAGTGCGAAGGAGTATCTTCTATATTTATAAAGTACAAGATCTCTTCTTCCTCTATATATTCAACTGTAGCCTCAATTTAGGTAATTAGCTTAGAAAGATTAATAACAAGTGGCAGACTCGTCGGTGCAGATTATTTACTACGAGACAAGTTGATGACGAGTGGAGGCTATGCCGATCTACTTTTTGTGAGATTGATCACCAGTGGCTCTTTTGCTTTTTTCTCATGTATCGACTTGCGGATGTGAATGACAAGAGGCTCCCAGGGTGTCATGACCCACACCCGGTATAGGGGCACGAGTGCGTGGGTACGTCCAGCCTACGCCGCAGCATCGACGGTAGAACGATGTCTAGGTCACAATACTAGCTAATCACTCTCACATGAATATCCAACTCCATAAGAAGACGCAGATATCACAATATAATGTGGAATACTCAATCACATAAACTAGAGCACGATGAGATATCGAAGAAAATAATAAAATACAAGACAAGTCTAAACAACAATAAATAGTCTAACCTGCAACCAATAACATCCAGTCTCCAAGTGTGCTGAAAACAAATCCTCTATGTCACAGTCTGAAAAAAATATCCAGTCAGGATTGGAACAAAGTACAAGCACTAACAGCAGTTTCATGTATATTTACAAAAACTATAATACAGTGTAAAGAAATATAAGATGGATATATGTACTGGCAATGAGAAACACTGGAGATAAAGGAATACTGGAATAATGAAGTACTGGAGCATATCATCATCAATGTACATCTAGCAATGAATAGAAATACAAGTGCACGCTAGAACAATGAACTAGAATATAAGTATGTACAAGAACAATAACTAGAATATGTAGAGATGCTAGATCAATATACTAGAGATACATGTCAAGAATATCTAGCTAAGTGTGTGAAACATCAGCATATCATGTGATCGGCTTGGGACTGATCAGGCTCGCTGTGTATGACTAGCTATGATTCATGTAAGGTAAGGCTAACCATCCGGATAGCTATGATGCAAGTAATAGTCAGGCTAATCATACACAACAGGCTATGAGGTATGTAATGGTAAGGCTGCACCGACGTGAGGTGTGGGTGAGCTATGATTCATGTAGAGTTTGGGTATGATCACATAAGCTACTAATATTTCCCCGTTTTCCTCAGCTAGCACGATGGATTCCAAATCACGACTCCTCATGACAGGTCTCAATGATGCCAACTCGTGTATACAACAGTGTCAGAGTCATGTACGCTATACAACTAGAATTATAGAGATAATTAACAAAATGGAAACTGTCAGAGAATGTACTCGCCTGGGGTCCTGCTAATGGCAATACCAATAACCTGATTCTGAAGTCTTGTTTGAACAATCCAATAATCCTATAGACATTATATAATAATACAATATGCATCAGATATTACTCTAACACACAATTATAAATACACTGGACTCAGGGCTACGCTAGGTATGACAATGGTCAACTAGGGTCAAGTGTGCATCAAATTGCATGGGTGTCGCGTCTACAAATGCTGTGCAAAATAGACAGTCAAATATCATGGGTCCCACTAGTACGTCAGTGTACATGGCAGTCGACTAACAATTCACAGGGTCACAGGGTCATGTGTAACTACGGGATATCCGCAGCTATACCTAGGGGTCATACAACATGTACATATTGCAGTTATAATTAATAATATATTTAATTACTTATAATATATATACATACCATATATTTGTATATATATAACAACCAATAATTATATGTATACCAAAGAATATATAACTGAATATATATATATATATATATATATACATATACCAAGTGAATAATATATATATATATATATATATATATATATATATATATATATATATATATATATATATGTACCAATTGAATACATATACTATATACATGTACATATGTATATATATATACCAATACATACATACTAACATATACTATATATAGGTATATATATACTAATTTGAGAAATATACTATATATATGTATATGTGTATATATACCAATCAAACATATTAAATATATATATACTACATACATACACTAATACATACTAATACATACACCCCCAAAATATGTATACGCGTACGTGTACGCAAGGGGAAGAACGCGAACCTGTGTATGTGCACGAGATCGGCGATGACGACGGTGTTGACAACGACGATGATGACGATGACGACGATGACGACGACGACGACGATGACGACGATGACGACGACGAAGGTGACGATGATGATGACAAAGATGACGACGACGATGGCGACGACGAAGGTGACAATGATGATGACGAAGAGTTGTGGTGCTGGTGGTGTCGAGGAGGAGGAGATCCAGCGGGTCGATAGTCGAGGTCGTGACGTTGCTAGATGTAACCCCCCTGATTTTTCAAGAATTTTTAATTTAGATACAATTTTTTGGGATTTTTCTGTTTTTAAAACCTAGGTATTTTTTAATTAAATGATTTTTTAATTGCTGTTAATTAATATTAAAATATTATGAAAATAATATTTTATGGTGTAAAATGAAAAAACTAGACATAGGATAATTTTTCGGGAATTTATTGGACTCCGAAAGTATTTTTAAAGCCCTAAAAACTAAGTTTAAATAAACCAAATTAAACCCTAGAAATAAACCCGGTTCAATTGAACCAAACCAACCCAAACCAACCCAGACCCGGTTCAACTGAACCTAACCCAACCTTAGCGGTCGGGTCGGATCTAAACCCGACCCAAAACCCGCCTACCCAAACCCATACTTAAACACTAGCGGGTCGGGCCGTATTCATGTTGAACCCGACTCGCGAACCCAAACTCGAAACCCTAACATAAACCATAATCCTAATTCTACCCGGAATCCCTGTTCCGACCCGGCGGTGCCCTATTTAATCCCCTCGCCGCCTTTGCCGGAACCCTAATCCTCCAGACTTTATCCCTGACCTCCCCTCGCCGTCTCCTCCGCCCGCAGCACCCGACTCCGGCGGAGCAGCTCCTCCCTGACCTCGATCCCTCATCACCGCAGCCGCCTACCAGAACTTCCTCCTCCCTCCATTCTCCCCCGACTCCCCGCATCCGCCATTGACCCGCACCACCTCCGCCTAGTCCTCCTTCGTCGATCCCCAACCCGTCCCTGACTCCACCGACGTCGAGCCCTCGACGAACACCGCCCGTCCCCAACTCCTCCGCCTCGACCATCCCCTCCCCAGCCTTCCCTTCTCCATCCTCCGCTGCCCAGCCCCTCGCTGCCCGGACTCGACCAAGGCCGCCTGAGTCCTAGACACCCCGATCCCCCATCTCCTTCATCTCCCACTACCGGCACCACCACGAGCTCCGGCCACCAGCGCAGCCCGACCTTGCCGTATCGCCTCGCCGCCGACGTGTCACTACCACAATTCCAAATAAGGGCATTTGTGTAAATTCACCATTTTGAATAATTATGAATTTAATTAATTATTGAGTTTTATAAACTAATTATATTATTATTAGTAATGTTTAGTTTAGGTCAAACCCTAGAACTCATTAGGACAGACCCTAGTGAGTCAACCCTAATTGTAAACCAGTTCTAGTGAAACCCTAGAATTCTAATTTTAGGCTTGGACCTCAAACCCTAGAAGGCCTAAACCTGAGTTAATTAGGTTCTACATGAGAGGGCCAGGGGGGTTTAACCTAAAAAGACTAGGCAAGGAAACCCTAAACTTGCTTTAATATAAAAGGAAGCCTCTTTCTAAGCTATTCTTCATGTAGAGAAAAGAAAACCCTAGCCTCCACAAGAGAAACCATCTCCCCACCCAATTTTCGAAATCCTAACCCTAGGGTTTCCACCTTCCTCCTCCAAGCAAGGAAAGCAAGGAACGTGGGTCAGGAAGCCTTGAAGAAGAAGAACCTCAGTGAAGAACCATCCCTGCAGGTAAAAACCCTATTTCTATTCCTTTAATTCCTGTTTTCAGATGTTAATGGCCATTAGGAACCCACCCTATTGTTTAGAGTTTGATTTTAAGGTTTTGATTAGGTTTAGGTGTCCCAACATTAGGTTTTCCCCTAATTTTGTAAACCCTAACCCTAGGTATTTGTATGTAGACAGATTTCATCTCATGTATGTAGGGTTGGATCTCGATTCTAGGGTTGATTTGGGGGTATTCACTGTACAGTAGGTATAGGGGTATTTTCCTGTACAGTCGGGTGTGTACCATGTGCACAGTCGGGTTTGGGAGAGATGTACTGTGTATGTGGCTATACGTTTCCCTGTGTGAGTTCAGTACCTTAGAACTGTGTGAACTTGTGTATGACCCTGTGCAGAATGTATCAGTAATATATGTGTTGCTGTGCAGATATCAGTATATGTGTAGGTTATGTATCAGTGTATTTGAATTGGGAAAAGTCTGTTAAACTTGTGTGTGTGTGTCAGTTTATGAGATACCTGTGTGCAGAATTTTGTGTATCAGATTTAGGATGGGGGGAAAACAGGTTCTAGTTGATATGAGTAAGGGTAGTTATGAGGATTAGGGTGTTGAGTCTTGTGTAATTGGGTATCAAGTGGCAGTGAGTAGAGGGGTGTCTGTGTGTTAACAGTGTGTCAGTATGTAGGGGTTTTTGGTGAATGTGTGTATTTTCTGTGTATTCCTATTATGTTATTTCCTGTGTGTCCCAGAGCTTATGTGCTTGTGTACCCAGACATATATTCCTGTGTGTAGGTATGAAGACTGAGTGAGGAATTTTGGGTATGTGCAGTGTGTATATGGCTGTGTGTTTATGTATCAGTGACTTGTGCAAGTGTGTGTGTGGACTGATTCCCATGTGCAATAGAATCAGTGTCTAGGAGTGTGTGAGTGTAGATTTAGGGTATATTAGTGTATCCAGACACTGTGGCTTGACTGTGCAGTGTTTGTGTATCAGTAAATTGCAGGGGTGTGAAGTTGTGTCAGAGTTTTCTGTGTGTAGAATAGGTGCATAAGTGTATTGAATTGGATGAGTTATTTTGTGCCTGTGTGAGAAGGAAGGGAGAGAGGGAAATTGTGACTGTGTGTTCCTATCTATGTGTGCCTATGTATGTGTATTTCAGTTAGGGAGAGTAGAACATATGTGTATGAGTACTAGTGTGTGAGAGAGAGGTGTGGCAGTGTATAATTTTTGTGAGTACCTCTATATGTGTAGTATGGGTGAGCAGTAATTTCAGTGTGTAGCAGTGTGTGCATGGGTGAATTTCACTGTGACAGTGTGTACCAGTCAACCTATGGCTGTGCATATGTGTGAGTGAGGTATTCTCAGCAGCTGTGCAGTGAATTAGGTGTGTGTGAGTGATGGTTAATAGGAAACAGAGTGCCTGTGTGCAATAATGTATCAGTAAGTTCAGTAGGTTAGATAACTGTGAGGTGACTGTGTTAGGTAATTAGGATAGTTCAGTGTTGAATTTTAGAAGTGATGGGTTATGTTGTATTGGGTTCCCTAGAGTATCAGACTCTTAATAATTTTTCCTTTAGAATTTTTCTGTCATTCCTTGATGATATCGTATCTATTGCCTAAATTAAATCTTTCGATCTGTCTTCAGGATGCCGCCAAGAAGGTCCCAGAGACTCGGAGCAGCAGATTCAGAGAGGTCTGCCACCTCTCGCCCTGCCGGACAGACATTCGCAGCACCTCCTACATCTCCAGTACATGTGGGAGTGTCTGCAGCATTCGGGGGTCCACTACCACCAGTTCAGAGGGTCCCCACAGCTACGACGGCACCACCACCACCAGTTCAGCATCCAGGAGGTGTGCCCGTCGATGGAGCACAGATGTTCGCTTTGATTCAGGGCATGGTCGATGCCCAGAGGACGTCGGCAGAGGCCCAGAGAGTGCAGGCTGAGGCACACCAGGCCCAGACAGAGATGATGAGGGTGAACATGGAGAATGCTCACCAAGTGGCTCTCCAGGCTGTGGAGAGAGTCACTCAGCAGTAGCAGCGTCCTGATCAGCACCACCAGAGGCCGGGCACCATTGTGGACTTCAAGAGGATGATGCCTCGGGAGTTCAAGGGGACAGAAGGGATACTCTACGCCGATGATTGGCTAGAGGACATCGAGAGGAACTTGCGTTTGGCGCAGATTCCAGAGGCGCTCCAGATCGAGGCCGCGGGCAGCCAGATGTTCGACATTGCCTTGATGTGGTTTCGCACGGAGCCGAGACTCTTGCGCAGGGGACTCACTTGGGAGGATTTCAAGGAACTCTTCAAAGAAAAGTTCTTTCCTGATGTTGCCCTGGGAGCTTTGGAGAGTCAGTTCCATGACTTAGCCCAGGGGAGCTCGTCCGTCGATGAGTATGCCGCGGAGTTTTCCCACCTGAGCCGCTTTGTGCCATCGATGATTAGAGATCCGGGAGACAGGGCCCGGAAATTCAGAAAGGGGCTGACAAGGGAGATCAAGTCTCGCACGTCGGGACATCGCACAGCTACCTACGAGGGCATATTGATGGATGCCCAAGTAGCTGAGGACGACTTGGGCCTCAGGCCCAAGAGGGGACGCGATGGTTCCGGAGGAGCAAACAGTAGTACGGGACCGGGCAAGCGTCCACACTTCCAGCAGCAACAGCAGAGACCCTTTCAGCAGCAGCATCAGGCACCAGCCCGAGGGCAGGTCCAGCAGCAGCAACAGAGACAGAACCAGCCCGCCATCCAGTGTGCTTACTGCGGGAAGATGGGACATACTAGAGATATCTGCAGGAAGAGATTGGGCTCATGTCTATCCTGTGGATCGACGACACACCAGCTGAAGGATTGTCCTACCTTTCGTCCAGGTCAGGGTGGAGCAGCCGCCCAGAGAGGATCAGACAGGGTACCTACCGCACCAGGAGGCCAACAACAGAGGGGACCACTTCCACCACAACATCATAAGTTCGCCCAGCATCAACAGCAGAGAGGTGCACCCCAGGGGCGAGCATACGCTATGGCAGTCGAGGAGATCGAGCCAGCAGGAGACTTGATCACAGGTTCGGTTCTTCTCGATTGTATTCCCGCATTTACCTTATTCGACTCTGGCGCTTCCCATAGTTTTGTGTCTGTATCATATGCACTTCGACATCATTTAGACACAGAACCATTAGCTAGGACTTGCAAGATCATGACTGGTGGAGGTATTATCCTAGTCCGTGATCACTGCAAGGACCGGAGAGTGTCAGTAGGAGGCCGAGACTTGAGCGTGAGTTTACTCGTCATGCCACTTCCGGGGTACGATATTGTGCTCAGAATGGACTGGTTGAGTAGGCATCATGCTACTATAGATTGTCATAGAGGCAGAGTATTGTTTAGACCACCAGGAGAGCCGGAGTTTGAGGTCGTCAGAGGGGCAGCGGAACAGAGCAGGAGCATATTTTGCGGAGCCAGGGCAGAAGAAGAGGAGTTGCCACATCCTCTGATAGCGGAGTTCCTGGATGTATTTCCAGAAGAGTTGCCAGGCTTGCCGCCAGACAGAGATGTTGAATTCTCTATAGACTTGGTTCCAGGAGCGGAGCCCATTTCACAACATGTCTATAGAGTCAACAATAATGTATCAGTAAGTTCAGTAGGTTAGATAGCTGTGAGATGACTGTGTTAGGTAATTAGGATAGTTCAGTGTTGAATTTTAGAAGTGATGGGTTATGTTGTATTGGGTTCCCTAGAGTATCAGACCTGAGATAAAATAGGTATGTGTGTGAGTGTATCCATATGCACCCTGTGTGTTAAATGTGTCAGTAGGTAGAGCAGTGTATCAGGGAGTGTGTGTGTGCAGTGAGGTTAGGGGCATACCTAGTGTGTGAGTGAACTGAGAATGTGTGTGTCTATGTATAAAATTATCTGTGTAAACTGTGTTGTATCTTCAGAAACAGTGCCAGTGTGTGTGCTTGTGAGGCATGTGTGTGTGTGTAGTGGCTAATTTCATCAAGTGCTAGATAAGGGGGTTATATCAGTACAAAAATAAGTGTGGGTTATGAATATAAACATCAAGGGGAGTATCAAAGTGTGTAGCTAGTTTTGGGTTGAGGGTATTAATTATATGAATAAGGTATAAGTTAAGTTACTATATAAATACTACCCTATATATTTTAGGTAAGTATAAATAACTCTAGTATGGCAGTTATAGACTAGCATAAGACTAGTATTAATTAGATTTTTGACCAAATGATCTAGTTAACCATAGGTAAACCTAGTATAGACCTAGAAATGGCCTAACACCCTCATTTCAACTTAGTTAAACACTTTTATATTCCAAACACCATTTTAACATTGTTATCTTATATATAGGTCATTGTGATTCCACTTTGGACATCGATCCTCACATTTTGCTCAGGACCACAGGCGAGTACATTCTCTGACAGTTTTTATTGTTGATTACTTCTATAAATTGTAGTGTATTACATACTTGATTCCGACACTGTGGATACACGAGTTAGCACCCTAGATCCCCATCATGAGGAGTCGTGATTGGAATCCACCGTGCTAGCTGGGGATGGGGAACTATTAGTAGATTATGTGATCATATCCAAATCCTTACCATACATCATAGCTCACCCCACTTCTCACGTCGGGTGCGGCCTGACCATCATCATGCTTCATAGCTGTTATATATGATTAGCCTGACCATTATCATGCATCATAGCTAACCATATGGTTAGCCTGACCTTCAAGAATCATAGCTAATCATATATAACCAGCCTGATCTAGTCCCAAGCCGATCACATGATAAACTAATATTTCAAACACTTGGCTAGATGTTTATCTTTATTCAGATTTACTTGTTCTAGCAGTCACTGTTTATTGTTTATTGCTAGATGCTCTATTGTCTATTTTATTTCTTCTGTACTTCTCATTTTCAGCATTTATTTCCATCTTGTATCTCTTACACTGTTTATAGATTTTGTCAATTTAATAAAACTGATGTTAGTGCTTGTGCTTCGCTCCAATCCTGACTGGATAACATTTTTCAGAGGACCTGGAGGATCTTTGCCCCACTCATTATGGCCCAGGATTAGAGGGTGATTTCACTCCAGAAACCCCAGAGGAGTTGCCTAGCCTAGAGAAGAACGTACCTGGCTGCCCTTAGACTACTTTTTCTGCATTATTGTTTTAGACTGAGACTGAGATGTATTTATTATTTTGTGACTTTGTGAGGTCATTTAGACCCAGGATTTGAGTTGGATTATTGTGGTTGGTTTTATTAGAACTCTTTTCTATTCTCATCGTGCTATGATTTCTATTAGCTTGTGATTGACTATATCATAGAACTGTGGTTTATTTATCATTGTCCTCCGTACAGAGTTGAGATTATTGACAGGATATATTATGTTTAGACCTAGACAGCGTTCTACCGCCGATGCTGCGGCATAGGCTGGACGTACCCACGACTCATGCCCAAATTCCGGGTGCGGGTCATGACACGACGATCCTAGCCAGCAGCTGTTTGTGGTATTAAACGAAAGAATGAAAGTGTATTTCAATGACGGGGTTTATACGAAACCCGCGCCCTTTGGTTTACAAACAAACTTGTACAATTTAATCCTATACGAGGATGTGGGAGTACAATTTATTTAATCTGGGTATAAATTGCTATAGGTGTCTGATCTGCAGTCGATCACTTTAGCCCTTGGACCACACGATGTTGAAAAAGTGCCGTGGAAGGCAGGTAGCAGCTTCGAAGGTTGCAGAAGAGGGTGGGTGCACGATGCCAAAGTCGTCGATCCCTGCTCTTTGCCTAAGCTCCGGATTCTTTCTCTCTCTCTCTCTCTCTCTTGACCTCCGGTTCGATCTTTCTGGGAAGTTCGACCTTGTTCGATCTTCAAGTTTTTAGTTTTTCGACCTTGTTCCCCATTGATAGGGGTCTCTATTTATAGAGTTTTGGTGACAGTGACCACTCTGTCGGTGTAAGAACCGAGGAGTAGAAAGTACAACACCCTTTTATACAACGGTTAAAATAACTAATGCCTGCGTATAGATGACCTTTTGAGTGAGCATGTGATGCGTGTCCAACTAAGGAGACAAAATGCGTATATCTGCTGCGAAGATCATGGCATAGAAGCCACGTAGGTAGGTATCCCTTGTGTAGAAGAGGTTGGCGTAGAAGCCAAATGACTATCACCCTGGCGTAGAAGCCAAATAGGCATAGAAGCCGAGTGGGCATAGAAATCGAATGGGCATAGAAACTAAGTAGGCGTAGAAGCCGAGTAGGCGTAGAAGCCGAATGGTCGTAGAGACTGAGTGGGCATTTGAAGCCGAATGGGCGTAGAAGCCGAAGGAGCACAGATCTTGAATGGGCGTAGAAGCCGCTGCGTATCATGCCAGAGTGCTGATGTGGACGTCTTTAGCCGGAATTACGGCTTTTAAAGATATAATCAAATCTCTTGCAGAGATTTGCTATCATCTTGTGCATTAAATGCGGATGCGTGTTTTGAAGGTATGCAGCCCTTCTGTGCAACTGTCGCAGGGACGTGCCTCCAGAGAAACTGTCACCGCTCTGTACAACGTGCCTCGAGCCCCATACGAAGTGCAGCTTTTGACGTGGCAGGCGGTTTGTCTACTACGGAGCGTAAAATAGCTCATATTTGCATGTGTAAAACAAGGCAGCGTATCTCCTTGTACGCGAAAGAGCAGTTTATGCTGAGGGGACGTCAGTAAACGACGGTTCGGCAATATTTTAACTAAATCCTCTGCATTAAATGCAGAGATCCGCCATCATACTGTGGTGCGCGTCCCGAGGGGTCTGTCCTCATTTTCAGCCGTCGTCTGGGTAGCCGTGCAGCACTTTTTGTCAGGAGTTAGAGGTCAGGTTCACTGCGTGACTTGACAGGTTCATTTTGGGGAAGACGAAGCGTTCCTCGTACGCTTTAACGCTACTTTGAGAGCGGATGAGTTTTACGCCATGGAGGCGATGAAGAACCCCGTTTACGCTGGAGCGGCCTGGACGTACTGCACTTACGCGGATATTCCCTTGAGCTTGTACTCTTGATGGCTCTGAAGGCCTCTGTTTACGCTGCTCTGCATCAGTATGCCGCGTAGCTCCTCTCCGCGTATTTTTTATCCTTCTACAAGACCCCCTTCAAAGCTTTTAAATTCTTCGGAATTTGAAACGCTTTGAATGAAGCATGAACGGCCCCTCGTAACTCGAAATGTTTCTGAATGGAGCGTTGAAATGGTCGATGCAGACTTTATGGCAGAATTATTGGGGACCGCTGTGATCTCTTTCGCCTATAAAAAGGCTGGAAGAGTTAACCTGTTCTCCCCACATTCCCATCACCATGCCGAGATGATCGCCGGAGTTCGTCGGGTAAACCTGAGGAAGAAGGAGATCATGTTCTTCCAGCATATAGGAAGCCGAAAAAGGCAGCATCTTCGAGCAAGTGTCCACTGCGACGATGGATCATGGAAGAATATCTTAGCCTCCCTTGCTCGGGATAATAAGCAACTTTATATGGCTTTTGCCCAGGAGAGAGGAAGGGTCGTATTTGACCACACAGCTTGCAAGCTGTATATTTCCCCCTGAGACCTCCACGGACAAGAGCAGACATACTGTGACTGCTGTCCTCGATCGAGTTGGGTTAAAGAAGCCTCAACTGGATCGGCCATGGCGTATGGAGGATCTTCTTGTTCATGACTGTGGTGGTCGATGAACTGCCATGGGAGAAGAGGAAGACCTGCGCCGATGCGAGAACCCGGTAGAACGGATTCTTGGGGCGATCTTCCAACGACGATGATGAGGAAGCCCTTTGTAGACGGGATTTCCCTCATATGTAACCATGAAGAATGAAGAAAAAACCCTTTGTAGACAGGATTTCCCTCATATGTAATCATGACTTTAATCTTTAATAAAATCGTCTTGCTTCTTCATATGATCATCTTGCCACACGTTGCTGTGAAGTCTGAATATGTGCAGCTTTGACACGTCTGATTCTTTACGCCAACTCTGATAAGAAGAGTATTAGGCCCGGTCCTTTACGCGTTGCGAACAGTCCATAGAACGCTTGTTTAAGCCTGTTGAACCTTTAGAACTGTTTTGTTGCTAGGACTGAGGGACCGCGTAGAGCTCTGAACTGCTGCTTCTGATGAGCAGAAATTTTGTTCAGACTTTGTCTTCAAGAATGATCTCTCGAAACTCCCTTGGAACATGGTCGAGAAATGGCTGTCAAACTGAGTTGCCATCTTGACAGATGAGATATTCAGACTGGGGTCTGGATGAACCTCCAATTTTGGACCCGAGAAGAGTAATTTCTTAATGTTTGAACTCTGTGTGTTTTGGGTACTTGGGATACTTTGGGGTCAAGAACGAGTATCTTCTGTGTGAACTCTTTGCAATTGATCGCTTCGGGGACTATTCGGATATATGGAAAGTCGTAGAGCGTGAAATCATCAGTCTGTAGCCTCTGGGCGTAAAACACCATCGAGCGTGAAATCGTAGACTTATGGTTCCTGAGCGTGAAGTCGTAGGTTTGTAGCCTCTCGAGCATAAAAGCTACCGAGCACAAAGGCATCCGGGCGTAAAACCATAGACTTATAGCTGTCGAACGTAAAGCCGTAGATTCGTAGCTGTCGAGCATAGAAAGCTCCTTTAGCGTAGGATTGGAGATCTGTAGCCTGTGAGCGTAGAACACCATCGAGCGTAAAATCGTAGACTTGTGGTTCCTGAGCGTGAAGTCGTAGGTTTGTAGCCTCTCGAGCATAAAAGCTACCGAGCACAAAGGCATCCGGGCGTAAAATCATAGACTTATAGCTGTCGAACGTAAAGCCGTAGATTCGTAGCTGTCGAGCATAGAAAGCTCCTTTAGCGTAGAACTGTAGATCTGTAGCTCCTGAATAGAAAATTTCTCCGAGCGTGAAGTTTGCGGATCTGTTGCTTCTGAGCGAAAACTGAGTGCCACCGAGCGTGAGATCATCGATTTGGTATCTGTTGAGCGTAAAGTTGTAGGTTTGTAGCCTCTCGAGCATAAAAGCTACCGAGCACAAAGGCATCCGGGCAAAAAACCATAGACTTATAGCTTGCGAGCATAAAACCGTAGATCTGTTGCTGTCGAGCGTAGAAAGCTCCTTTAGAGTAGGAACCGCTGAACTGCTTTGTGCGAAGAATCTTTTTGAATTCGCTGACTGTCCGCCTCCTCTGAATAATAGGCTGACGTAGGACCCAATCATAACCAAATATTTAATTTAGGAGATTTGGTTAGGGTTTCGAGGAGTCCGTCCGAGGATTCGAGGAGTCGACTCAAACTCTATATATATCCCAAGTTTTTTGAGAGAAAAACTTTTTATCTGTCTTCTGCGAAAGAGAGCTTTCGACTGTTCGAGTTTTTCTTCGTTCCTTCTCCGAGCACTTCGAGTCTTCAGAAATGGCGCCGAAACAAACCCCCTCCAATAAGGGAAAGAGCATAGGTTCTTCTTCTCATTCTTCTGCCCCAGCGAGGGAGTCTTCGGTTGGGCAAGGTGAACTTCCTTCCGAGGGAAGTATCCCGCCGACGAGCAACGCACCCGGGTAGAGTCGCCATCTTGTTTGTGGTATTAAACGAAAGAATGAAAGTGTATTTTCAATGATGGGGTTTATACGAAACCCGCGTCCTTTGGTTTACAAACAAATTTGTACAATTTAATCCTATACGAGGATGTGGGAGTATAATTTATTTAATCTGGGTATAAATTGCTATAGGTGTCTGATCTGCAGTCGATCACTTTAGCCCTTGGACCACACGATATTGAAGAAGTATCGTGGAAGACAGGTAGCAGCTTTGAAGGTTGCAGAAGAGGGTGGGTGCACGATGCCAAAGTCGTCGATCCCTGCCCTTTGCCTGAGCTCCTGATTCTCTCTCTCTCTCTCTCTCTTTCTTGACCTTCGGTTCGATCTTTCTGGGAAGTTCGACCTTGTTCGATCTTCAAGTTTTTAGTTTTTTGACCTTGTTCCCCATTGATAGGGGTCTCTATTTATAGAGTTTTGGTGACAGTGACCACTCTGTCGGTGTAAGAACCGAGGAGTGGAAAGTACAACACCCTTTTACACAATGGTTAAAATAACCAATACATGCGTATAGATGACCTTTTGAGTGAGCATGTGACGCGTGTCCAACTAAGGGGACAAATACATGCGTATATCTGCTGCGAAGATCATGGCGTAGAAGCCACGTAGGTAGGTATCCCTTGTGTAGAAGAGGTTGGCGTAGAAGCCAAATGACTGTCACCCTGGCGTAGAAGCCAAATAGGCATAGAAGCCGAGTGGGCATAGAAGCCAAGTAGGCGTAGAAGCTGAGTAGGCATACAAGCCGAATGGTCGTAGAGACTGAGTGGGCATTTGAAGCCTAATGGGCGTAGAAGCCGAAGGAGCACAGATCTTGAATGGGCATAGAAGCCGCTGCGTATCGTGCCAGAGTGCTGATGTGGACGTCTTTAGCCGGAATTACGGCTTTTGAAGATATAATCAAATCTCTTGTAGAGATTTGCCATCATCTTGTGCATTAAATGCGGAGGCGTATTTTGAAGGTCTGCAGCCCTTCTGTGCAACTGTCGCAGGGACGTGCCTCCAGAGAAACTGTCATCGCTCTGTGCAATTTAGACGTAGAGACGTGCCTCGAGCCCCGTACGAAGTGCAGCTTTTGACGTGGCAGGCGGTTTGTCTACTACGGAGCGTAAAACAGCTCATGTTTGCCTGTGTAAAACAAGGCAGCGTATCTTCTTGTACGCGAAAGAGCAGTTTATGCTGAGGGAACGTCAGTAAACGACGGTTCGACGATATTTTAACCAAATCCTCTGCATTAAATGCAGAGATCCGCCATCATACTGTGGTGCGCATCCCGAGGGGTCTGTCCTCATTTCCAGCCGTCGTCTGGGTAGCCGTGCAGCACTTTTGGTCAGGAGTCAGAGGTCAGGTTCACTGCGTGACTTGACAGGTTCATTTCGGGGAAGATGAAGCATTCCTCGTACGCTTTAACGCTGCTTTGAGAGCGGATGAGTTTTACGTCATGGAGGCAATGAAGAACCCCGTTTACGCTGGAGCGGCCTGGACGTACTGCACTTACGCGGATGGTCCCTTGAGCTTATACTCTTGATGGCTCTGAAGGCCTCTGTTTACGCCGCTCTGCATCAGTATGCTACGTAGCTCCTCTCCGCATATTTTTCATGCTTCTACAAGACCCCCTTCAAAGCTTTTAAATTCCTCGAAATTTGAAACGCTTTGAATGAAGCATGAATGGCCCCTCGTAACTCGAAACATTTCTGAATGGAGCATTGAAACGGTCGATGCAGACTTTATGACGAATTTATTGGGGACCGCTGTGATCTCTTTTGCCTATAAAAAGGCTGGGGGAGTTAACCTGTTCTCCCCACATTCCCATCACCATGCCGAGATGATCGCCGGAGTTCATCGGGTCGACCTGAGGAAGAAGGAGATCATGTTCTTCCAGCATGTAGGGAGCCAAAAAAGATGGCGTCTTCGAGCAAGTGTCCACTGCGACGATGGATCATGAAAGGATATCTTAGCCTCCCTTGCTCGGGATAATCACCAATTTTATATGGCTTTTGCCCAGGAGAGAGTAAGGGTCGTATTTGACCACACCGCTTGCAAGTGGTGTCTTCTCCCATTGTCTCCGGTGACGAGAGTCAGACAGACTTGCTCTGTCCCGGCTTGAGCGGCGCACGAAGCGAGGGATCTGCATAATTTATGCAAGCCCCAACTCTGTCGTTCTCTCGCCGTTGATCATTGCCATGTCAGTTAGTTTGCTGGAACTGACTGACTGCTAGAGAAGATGGATGAAGAATTGAAGTCCAGCGAGAACCTGTCAGAACAGCTTCTGGGCAATCTTCAGACGATGATGGGGAAACCCTCCTGTCGACGGAGTTTCCCTCAGTTGTAATCATGAAAATGAAAAGAAAACCCTTGTAGATTGGATTTCCCTCATATGTAATCATGACTTTAATCTTTAATAAAATCGTCTTATTTCTTCATATGATCATCTTGCCATACGTTGCTGTGAAGTCTGAATATGTGCAGCTTCGATACGTCAGATTCTTTACGCCAACTCTGATAAGAAGAGTATTAGGCCCTGTCCTTTACGTGTAGCGAATAGTCCATAGAACGCTGTTTAAGCCTGTTGAACCTTTAGAACTGTTTTGTTGCTAGGACTGAGGGACCGCGTAGAGCTCTGAACTGCTGCTTCTGATGAGTAGAAATTTTGTTCAGACTTCGTCTTCGAGAATGATCTCTCGATACTCCCTTGGAACAGGGTCGAGAAATGGCTGTCAAACTGAGTTGCTATCTTGACAGACGAGATATTCAGACTGGGGTCTGGATGAACCTCCAATTTTGGACCCGAGAAGAGTAATTTCTCAATGTTTGAACTCTGTGTGTTTCGGGTACTTGGGATACTTTGGGGTCAATAACGAGTATCTTCTGTGTGAACTCTTTGCAATTGACCGCTTCGGGGACTGTTCGGATATGCGGAAAGTCGTAGAGCGTGAAATTATCAGTCTGTAGCCTCTGGGCGTAAAACACCATCGAGCGTGAAATCGTAGACTTGTGGTTCCTGAGCGTGAAGTCGTAGGTTTGTAGCCTCTCGAGCATAAAAGCTACCGAGCACAAAGGCATCCGGGCATAAAACCATAGACTTATAGCTGTCGAACGTAAAGCCGTAGATTCGTAGCTGTCAAGCGTAGAAAGCTCATTTAGCGTAGGACTGAAGATCTGTAGCCTGTGAGCGTAGAACACCATCGAGCGTGAAATCGTAGACTTGTGGTTCCTGAGCGTGAAGTCGTAGGTTTGTAGCCTCTCGAGCATAAAAGCTACCGAGCACAAAGGCATCCGGGCGTAAAACCATAGACTTATAGCTGTCGAACGTAAAGCCGTAGATTCGTAGCTGTCGAGCATAGAAAGCTCCTTTAGCGTAGAACTGTAGATCTGTAGCTCCTGAATAGAAAATTTCTCCGAGCGTGAAGTTTGCGGATCTGTTGCTTCTGAGCGTAAACTGAGCGCCACCGAGCGTGAGATCATCGATTTGGTATCTGCTGAGCGTAAAGTCGTAGGTTTGTAGCCTCTCGAGCATAAAAGCTACCGAGCACAAAGGCATCTGGGCAAAAAACCATAGACTTATAGCTTGCGAGCATAAAACCGTAGATCTGTTGCTATCGAGCGTAGAAAGCTCCTTTAGCGTAGGAACCGCTGAACTGCTTTGTGCGAAGAATCTTTTTGAATTCGCTGACTGTCCGCCTCCTCTGAATAATAGGCTGACGTAGGACCCAATCATAACCAAATATTTAATTTAGGAGATTTGGTTAGGGTTTCGAGGAGTCCGTCCGAGGATTCGAGGAGTCGACTCGAACTCTATATATATCCCAAGTTTTTTGAGAGAAAAACTTTTTATCTGTCTTCTGCGAAAGAGGGCTTTTGACTGTTCGAGTTTTTCTTCGTTCCTTCTTCGAGCACTTCGAGTCTTCAGAAATGGCGCCGAAATAAACCCCCTCTACTAAGGAAAAGAGCATAGATTCTTCTTCTTATTCTTCTGCCCCAGCGAGGGAGTCTTCGGTTGGGCAAGGTAAACTTCCTTCCGAGCGAAGTATCCCGTCGACGAGCAGCGCACCCGGTCTTAGAGGTAGAGCCTTTGGGGTGACAAAAAATGACAAAAAATCCTACGCACACGTTGAACGTGACCGCGCTAGGTCGTCTTTTGTGCTGATAGCCTCTTTGAGGAAGATGATGCACGGAGGCATTTTCATCTTTTACGCCCATATTTCTAATGTGCCAGCGTAAAAACAACTCCATATTTTCGTAGTTCCGAGCGTAAAAAGCTCTGGCTACCAAAAATTGGCGTATATCGTAAAATTTGAGTTTTACGCTTGTGGAGGGGACTTTCAGCGTAAAATAACCAAATTCGTACAATCCTGGCGTAGAGCCCAGACTGTCGTTTGTTCGGTCCGTATGTTTGTGCAAGATTTGTAATGACATATTTTCCTTGCACTTTTGCAGTTGTTTTGGGTGAGTCTCCACT
This sequence comes from Iris macrosiphon, assembly GCA_036927795.1. Taxonomy (NCBI): domain Eukaryota; kingdom Viridiplantae; phylum Streptophyta; class Magnoliopsida; order Asparagales; family Iridaceae; genus Iris; species Iris macrosiphon. The sequence continues at coordinate 132,560 of JAYESA010000155.1, forward strand.
GGCCGAGGTGATGGGTTCCGCTGCCGGGATGCTGCACTCAAACTATCTGGAGGATCTGTCCCACGTGGCATTTTCTATCTTCGGACCCCAGTACCCTGAAGGAGGGGGATCTTGATATCGGCTCAGGGCGAGCGAATGCTGCTGAGCATGATCAACGGGGAGCCCCTAACGTACGTAGACGGGGGAGCAGTACATCAAGCCGGCCTTTTTCTTCGGGGACATGATAGACAAGCAGTCCCAGACGAAGCCCAAGAGAGAACCCTGGGTTTTCCCTGCCGAGAGCGTGGTCTTGTATCTGTCTACGATACCGAGAGATTATCCCATCTCGGCTTTCTTCCATGCCACACATCGCAGGAGGATGTCGTGGACGCTGACTCCCGATCTTCACAGCAAGCCAGGAAAGATCTTTCATCTGAAAGGGGCTGACCAGGGGTCGTTTGTCAGCCGCCCTTCCGGTGTTGTGACGTTGTTCAAAGGACTGTTCCCGGGCAGTGTCCTGAGTGAAGACAGCTCAGTGATCCAGCCGGTTCAATTGCCGACCTTCTGCAACGACTTCATGGGACGAGGTGGGGTATACCCCAAGGAGAATCCTCGGTGCAATGGGTGGATCACCCCAACAAACCTCCGATAGACTTGCCTAGTTAACTGGGCCTTGAAGCACTTTCAGAGAGAGCTGGAGGGCATTGGACTGTATGCTGCTGTGAGTGCGACGAGTGTCGGGTTGCCTCCCAATCCTAATTTGTTCTTGGCACTGATGGAGCGATATATTTCGCTCACTGGGACCTTCGCCACTCCACTGGGGGAGCTGGGATTGGCCCTTCATGAGATGACAGTTGTCTCGAGACTGCCGATGGGGGATACCCCATATGAAGAGTATGTCCCCACCAACCGGGAATTAGGGGACTTGGACCCTCGGGTGGCGGAAGTGTATCAGGAGCTGATGTGTCAATACTTCGCGTGCACCGCTTTTTATAACGAGCCTTCTGATTTGGCTCCCATCACCAAGTGGATGTCCTACCTCTTCTTCCACCGAGCCAGGGCCGTCAAGTCGGAGAAAGCCTCGGGGGACAAGAATGAGCCCGTGAACTGTTTGGGCGTGCTTAGTGCCCAGGTCGTTGAGAATCTGATGGAGGAGGCTAAGGCTCCAGATCAGATTCTCGTTGAGGGGGTATGAAAGTATCCTGAAGGCAATAAGGCCTACAGTTACTTGAGGCACTGCCGCAGGCCTCTGTCTAAGGAAGCCCAGCTGGCCGGTTTCCTCTCGATATGGCTGCGTCGAGTAGTAGTGCCTGGTACTGCGTCCGCGGACCGCATTCACCGGAAATCCTGTGGCTGGCAGTGCGCCTGGTGTTTGGGGCAAGACTGGGCTTGCTTCCTGCCATGGTGTGCCGTATACAGGCTGGCCTGAGAGCCATGACTGATGGGTTGCTTGTCGATGAAGCTCGGCGTGAGAGTTTTTCCTGGGTGGAATTACCATACCTGTATTTAATGGGATGGTTAATTCTCCACAACCCCCGGGTGATGTCTTCCGGCTCTGGTAGCAGCTCGGGAGGTAATTTCTTGCTGAACTACAAAGACTCTCCCTGGAATGTGAATACCACTTTGGACTGTCGGCTGGTGTTGAACCTCAGTCACGGCTGGAAGCTCCTCTGTACTTCCCCTCCTGTACATCGCAATCAATCAGGGGTGAGGCTTGAGGATTCAGGTGGAGAGAAGACCGATCTTTCTCCGGAAGCTTTTAATTGGTTGGTCTGCATTAGACCCTCCCATCTGTTGTACAGGAGCGAAGATCATTGCTTCTTCGAGCCCTACTTGCCTAGTCGGTTTGCCCGGCAGTTTGGGTACGATCAGTTGTACGTGGGCAATGCCGTCACCAGCTTCAGGTCCAGGGGCGGACTCATTGATGGAGCCAGAGGGTGGCAATATTTTATCATGGGTTGTACGGGAGCAATCTTCATTGTGCCGGTCGTTACAACCTCCACGGAGCTCCGCATTCTCCATTCTTACGCCCAGTTCTATGTGGCGATTAACACCTTTCATCGCAATTTTGATAAGCGTGGAAGCTTCAGGGTACCTTCTTCCCAGTCTGGGGGAAGAGTTGAAGTCCCCTCGGTTTCTTCTGATGAGGGTGAGGAGTCTGGCACTCCGGATGAGCCTCTGGTGTCGGTGCCGAGGTGTGAAGTACCTCCGGCTGCGAGGGCTTTGGTAGTCTCTTCTGGGAAGCGACGGGCTTCTGCCCCGAAGGAGGCTTCTCTTCGTAAGAGGAGGAAGGAGACGGTTGCTCGTCCTCTTTACATTCTTGGTATTGAGGCTCCTGGGAGTGAGCCTGCATCTCCCCATATCAAGGATGATTCTTTGGCTGGAGGTTCCTCGTCTTTTAGAGAGGGACCTTCTACAGATCCGGCCGGCGGTGCTGGAGAATCTTCGCTAGAGGTCGCTGTCGTGGCTACTGCTCCAGGTAGCGGAACCAGATTGCCTGTGTGGCCACGGCAGATGGGAGAATCTTTTCCTAGACCAGCATCGAATAAAACTCCTGCCGCGTCAGCGAGCACGTCTAGCGAGATTCCAGTTGACGAACCTCGACTGCGTCTCGGTGAAGGCTTGGCAGAACTCCGGGCGAAGTCGGTTGGCCCACCTCCTTCTCCAGGTATGATAGTTCGTATTGCGTCATTAGAGCGTGGTTTAGCTACATCGGCTGCAGATGCACCATATATACCGTTGGCTCCGGATAAATGTCGTCTTTATGTCTCCCGTTGGAAAGATTACCATCATATTGATATCAACTTTCTGGTCCTTTTCCCAGGGGATGGCGTCCACGGGGAATACGACATTGAAGCACCTTCTGGCTCTGCTCTGGCTCCTGGCGATGATATAGAGGCTTTCAACTTCGAGGAGGAAATACCTTCGGAGGCCAGCTCGCCTGGAGTGGTTTCGTCACCTCGAGAGGAGGACGAACCCGTCATCGTGACTTCGTCTCTCGCGAGTATGCTAATGACTTCGACCGTCGTCGTCGCACCTCCTTCGATCACACCACCCGTCGAGGCGGCGGCTGTGGCCACTTCGTCTGCAATTATTCCCAGAGGAGGGCTCGCCGATATCGCGGCCACTCCTGGCGTTCAATCGGATCTAGTTGCGCTGACTGAGCAACATACCAGCCTCTTTTATACCGGTTTGAAAACGATGATATCAATGGTGTTGGCGAAGAGTCTCGACTTCGAGCGCCTGAGGAAGACTTCTCAGTTTTCGATCGGGGCTGTCAGGGAGTTCGGCGATCCTGGGGTAGCTGACGCCCTGGAGGCGGTGGTTAATGGTTTAGAGCAACCCATTAACGAATACTTGCAGCTGACTCGGGACAGCTTTGATGCTGAGGTCCAGGCCAGATACGACCTCATGACTGCGCGACTTTCTACGCAGCTGGAAAGCCTAGACAACTCCATCCAAACACATAAGCTGGAGATGGATAAAAGAAAAGCTGTCGTGGAAGAGGCTCTCGCTCTTGAGACGAAGCTCCGATCCGAGCACGAAGGGAACGCAGCGAGGGCCCGCAAGCTGAAGGAAAAACTCGCTCTGGCAGAGGAGTGGGCTTCTCAGTCGTTGGCAGGTCTAGATGTAGCGACTGGTCGACTGAGCGCAGTGTGACAGGATTTAGAGCGTGCAGAAGCTGCCCGTGCGGGCTCTCTTCGGGCAAGGGCTGAGCTGACCTTTACGAACAATCCCGAGGCACGGCTGGAGCGGGCTCGCGCCGATGCCTTGGTTTCCAGGAATGAGAGGATAGCTGCACTAGAGCGGTTGATTCGCGATCTGACTGCTCCTCCATCATGATGTATCCTTTCTCTTTTCACTTCCCCAGATGTAATTCTGCTCTTTATCGGGAATAAATAAAAGCGACTCTTTTCTGACTTTTGTGGACCCATCATTTCGGAATATAAATAACAGTTTTTTTTTGGTGAGAGTGATATCAGAGGTAGTATGGACATGATAGACTCTCGATAAACTTTTTAGCAGGATATATCTATTCAGAGGTCATACAGACATGATAGGATATGATCCCGCTAATTACGTTCTGGAAGTAGTTTTGTCAGAATTGAGATCCTCGCTATATTCCACTCGAGCAGGGGAGATTAAGCATAGTACCTTTTCAGAAATTTGCCGTTGATAGGAGCCATTAACAGGTCTCCATTAGGCTGGGCTATCCTGTAGGCCCCGTTTGAGAATGTTGTCTCGATCACATAAGGGCCTTCCCACTTGGGCTGGAATTTGCCTTTACTTCTGTGAGTAAGAATCATCGGCCTTCTTACGGCTAGAACTAGCTCGCCGACTTTGAACACTCTTTCCTTTACTTTATGATTGAAAGCTTTGGAAATACGTGCTTGGTAGAGCGCGATGCGCTGCTGAGCTTGGAGGCATTTTTCGTCTAATCCTTCTAGCTCTTGGAGCCTTAACATGTCATTCTTTTCTCGAGTCAGCTCACTAGTCACGGCTATCCTGAGTGACGGGATCTGGATTTTAATGGGAAGAACTGCTTCGCTCCCGTAGACCAGCGAGAACGGGGTGCAACCTGTCGGTGTTCGTACCGTTGTGCGGTATGCCCAGAGACATTCGCCCAGCTTCTCATTCTAATCTCTCTTGTTTGAAGAGACGAATTTCTTCAAGAGTTTGATAATGGTTTTGTTGAAAGCTTCCGCCAAACCATTAGCAGCTGGATAATATACCGTAGAGGCAATATTGTGTATCCAATTTTTATCGCAAAATCGATGAAACGCTGGGCTGATGAACTGAGGCCCATTGTCGTGAATTATCCTCCGGGGTACCCCGAAGTGATAAATGACATGATGCTTGATAAAGCTGATCACATTAGACGTCTTCACCTCAGTGAGAGGGATCGCCTCTGCCCATTTGGAGAAGTAATCTGTAACGGCCAGTATGAACTGGTGACCGCTGGAAGAGAACGGGTGAATAGGACCAATAATATCCATACCCCACGCTTCGAAAGGCTAGGACGCAACCGTAGGATGTAGATATTCAGACGATTGATGTATGAAGTCTGCATGAACCTGACAGGCTCTGCATTGTCTTGCATACCGTATTGCATCTGCGATCATAGTAGGCCAGTAATAGCCCATTCTCCTGATACGATCCTGTAGCTTAGGATCGGGTTGATGCGCTCCGCATACACCGTCGTGAGCTTCCCGGATAATCTGCTATGCTTCTTCTTCAGATAGACATCTCAATAGCAGTCCGTCGTAGGTCCGGCGATATAGGCATTGTGAAGATGCATCGTAGTAGAAGTGTAATGATCGCATTTTGACGGATACTGCTTCTTTGGGGTCCTCCGGCAAGATTCCGTATGCGACGAAATCTATGAAGGGACTTCTCCAGTCTCTTCTAGGGGGATCTGTGTTCATAGCGTAGCTGCGTTCTATGTGAAAGTTGTTCTTCACACAGAATAAATCTCTGTTAAGAAGGATTATCGAATCCTGCCTTCTTATAGGAGTGGCTAAATCTGCAGCTAGACTGGCTAGGGCATCAGCTTCTAGATTCTGAGATCGAGGTACATGCTCTAGGAAGAACCCTTTGAATGTCATGGCTATCTCGACCGTCGCTCGGTGATAGGGGATGAGGTCTGGATTCCGGACTTCATATATTCCTCTGACTTGATTGACGATAAGCAGAGAATCACCGAATGCTTCCAGAGACTCGACCCCCAGCTCTTTGGCGACTTGGAGACCGATTAGCAGGGCGTTGTACTCTGCCATATTGTTGGAGCAGGGCTCGCTAAGATAATATGCTCGGTAGATGATGAGCTGATCAGGAGTGACCAAGATGACTCCTACTCCTGAAATGACGTTTCCCCTAGGACCGGTTCTGGAGGCACCATCGAAGAAGAGTTGCCATGCGTCACTTTCCATTGCGGAATTACATTCTGCAACTTCGTCGGGAATGTCCTTGCATAATTTGGAGGCCTCCAGGATCGGATGAGCAGCTAGGAAGTCAGCCAGCGCTTGGCCCTTGACCATGTCATATGGTGTTAATAGCATCGCCCAAGTCGCGAGTCGGGAATTAAGAGCACTAGGCTTGCTCATCAGTACTCGAAGAGGGTTGATCCTGGAGATGATATGAATAGTCTGGCCGGCGACATAGTGCCGCGTCTTCTGGATAGCGAACATCAGAGCCAAGCATTCTTTCTCCACTGGGTTGTACCGGTGTTCGGCTCTGACCATCATCCTGCTGAGGTAGTAGATAGCCTGTTCATGACCCATGTCGTTCTTATGTTCGAGAAGAGCTCCTAGTGAATGATCCATCGCTCGAACGTACAGCAAGAATGGTCTTCCCATGACGGGAGGCACCAGAACTGGCGGACTGGTGAGGTAGTGCTTGATATCTCCGAACGCTTGCTGACAGGCTTCATCCCATACGAAGGATACACCTTTCTTCATGAGATGAGAAAAGGGCTGACATCTCCCCGAGAGGTTGGATATTAATCGCCGGATGTAAGCCAGACGGCCTTGAAATCCCCGGAGTTCCCTCAGATTATGGGGCGGTCGCATTTCTACGATTGCCTGGACTTTGTCGGGGTCCACCTGGATGCCTTTGGCGGTGAGGACAAATACCAGGAACTTGTCGCTGGATACACCCTGAAAGGACTTCGTAGGGTTCATCTTGAGTTGATGTTGGCACATTAACTCGAATACCGTCCTCAAGTCTTGAATGTGATCACCTTTGAGGCGACTCTTGACGGCTATGTCGTCCACGTAACATTCTACTGTTTTGCGTAAATGCTCATGGAATATGTTACTCATAGCCCGTTGGTATGTAGCCCGAGCGTTCTTCAATCCGAAGGGCATGACCGTATAGCAATATACCCCCAATGGTGTCCGAAAGGCAGTGTGCTTCTCGTCTTCAGGATGCATCTTGATCTGATTGTATCCTGAGAATCCGTCCATAAAAGACATGCGTTCAAAGCCGCAGGTGTTGTCGATCATGATGTCCGTGATAGGAAGAGGGAACTCATCTTTGGGGCAGGCCGCATTCAGATCTCGGTAATCGATGTAGATACGTACCTTCCCATTTTTCTTCATGACTGGGACAACGTTGGCGACCCAGTCGGGATGTTGTTCTTCCCGGATGAAACCACATGCTATCAACTTCTTGACTTCAGCTTCAATGGCGTCCATCATATCCGGGCGGAACCGGCGTTGGTGCTGCTTCACAGGCTTTGAGTCGGTCAATATGTTGAGTTTGTGAGTAGCCACCTTCGGGTCTAGGCCCGGCATGTCCCCATAATCCCATGCAAAGACGTCGATGTATTCCTTTATCAGCTGTATAATTTCTTCCCTTTCAGCTGGGGGAAGATTGTCACTAATAAATATCGACTTTGGCAAAAGTTCACCACCAACATCGATTTGGATAACTTCATCTTTAGTGGGAGGTTCTCTTTGCTCAAAGCAGAATTCCCACTGCGTATCCATTTGTTGAGCCCAGGAGTCATTCTCAAATGGCTCAGGATCCTGTTCATCTGCTTCTGAGGGATCTGTCACCACCATATTTACTGATAGTGTTTGTTCAAGAGCATCAGGTGAGTCAGGGGGCGACGAGCCATTCTGGAAGGAGGGAAAGATGTCCTCGTCTGACTTAGAAGTCGTAAGGGAGGTGGCATACCCTAACCCGAAACGAGTTTGTCGATAGCGGGGGTTGCCGCACGGCGGCGTTCGTCTGCCTCTTCCGTAGTTGAGGCCTGGCTTCCGCTTCAAGTCGTAGCCCATGTTTTGCATGATCTTCAGCGCTTGCGGGCTGTATCAGTGAACTTGCATTTTCCCAGCATCGTTATCAAAAGGATATTCCTGGTTAGCCGGTTGATTGCGCATGCGGCCGAAGAATATTGGACACTGACTGCTGCAGGTAGGCGGGACAATGAAGATAGAATCCTCATGGGGTCCATACGTTGTGATGACGTTGGATGATGACGCTACTTCCCAGACATACGGACGGTAGGAGTTTATAGCTTCCAAGAATTTTTGTGCTATGGGTTCTACCTCGTCACGGGGAGTGGTACATACTTGCTCAGAGGTGAGATGGACATGGCAATTGACGGTCAAAAGCTTATTCAGAGGTAATATGAACATGACAAACTTTGTGATTGTGACTTCCATCGGGGATGGAGGCACACATCTGCTCAGAGGTAATATGGACATGGCAGTTTTTTGTGGACTTAACACCACTGGCGTACTTAGAGTTAAGTACGGATGTCAAGTGTAGATGACAATCGATATCAGAGGTAATATGGATATAATAACTGACGGTCGAAAGTTTATTCAGAGGTAATATGAACATGACAAACTTTGTGATTGTGACTTCCATCGGGGATGGAGGCACGCATCTGCTCAGAGGTAATATGGACATGGCCATTTTTTGTGGACTTAACACCACTGGCTTACTTAGAGTTAAGTACGGATGTCAAGTGTAGATGACAATCGATATCAGAGGTAATATGGACATGATAACTGACGGTCGAAAGTTTATTCAGAGGTAATGTGAACATGACAAACTTTGTGATTGTGACTTCCATCGGGGATGGAGGCACACATCTGCTCAGAGGTAATATGGACATGGCAGTTTTTTATGGACTTAACACCACTGGCGTACTTAGAGTTAAGTACGGATGTCAAGTGTAGATGACAATCGATATCAGAGGTAATATGGACATGATAACTGACGGTCGAAAGTTTATTCAGAGGTAATGTGAACATGGCAAACTTTTGAAAGGAGCAAATCATTATGTAAGAAAAGAATGGAAATCTAATCGGTACGGACCGTCCCTTTGTTCACAGATTCAAAGTGATGACCTTGGCATCGATCGTCTCCTGAATTTTCCTTTTTAGCACATAGCACGCCTTTGTGGGGTGATGAGTGTATCGGTGGAAGAGACAATAATCTGGGTGATCCACATCGCCAGCCCTCTCAGGATGTCTGATGTTGGGTAGCCGGAGCTTGCACTCTTTCATTAATAGATCAAAGATCTCAACGATGTCGTCTTCGTTGAAGGAAAAAGTCCCTTTTTGTCTTCGGGCCCTTGATGCCTGAATTTTACAGTCTTGCAGGGAGATCGTTGCTGTTGCATCATTTTCGTATCTTGAGGGGATTCTACCCCCGGCCCTAGACGTCCCCTTGTTCTGTCGAGGTAAGTTACCTCTGGACATGCCATGGTCTCTGGCCACAGAAACTGATTCATCAAGAACTGCCTCTGGTTGTACAGGACTGGACTTCAGAATTTTGGGTCTCGTGAGAGACGCAGTATATCCCAACCCGAAACGAGCTTCTCGATAGTGAGAATTACTACGCACCGATGTTCGCCTACCTTTTCCATAGTTGAGATCTTGTTTCAGTTTTAAGTCGTAACCCATGTTTTGCATAATATTTAATGCTTGTGGGCTGTATCTGTGGGTTTGTATCCTGCCAGATTCAGACTCGCGTGATTCCTCTTGCACGATTGGGGTGTTCCGCCTGCTGCCGAAGATTATCGGACGCTGATCGTCATGGGTTGGTGGAATGATAAAGATGGAGTCTTCCTGTGGTCCACCTGTTATGACGACATCAGATGTTGACATATCTTTCCATATGATTTCCCCGCGTTTGATTGTTAGGGGAACCGAAGTCTGTTTATGACTCTCGTTTAGGTAATCCCGCAGGTCAGGAGGAGTAGAGGAAGAAGACGAAGGCTTGTTTCTTCCATCAGCGGGCGTGCGAATATTGGGCACCCCGATTTTCCCTGTGCCACCTGTGTACAACAGATTGGCCATCTGGGTGGCAGATAATCCCCGGAGAGGGTGTATTCCCGTAGCCTGAGCATGCTTTATGTCGTGGGACTTCGCCTGACGTAATTTGGAGATTTGCTCAGACTGGCGTAAAGCTGAAGAGGTTCTCAGTCGGCCGTCGGCTTCCCGCGTAATCCGGAGGGTAGGTAGATTGCTTCTCTGCTGGCGTAACGGCCGAGAAGTTGAGTACCCCGTCGCTTGCTCCCCCCTACGAAAATTACGGCGCTCATCTGGCTCCCCGTAGAGGTCAGATGTTGTCTTGCGTACGGAGCATGATTTGTACTTCTGACTTGGCGGTGAGGCATCATCAGAAGTTTGGTCTGTACAGCGCATAGCGGGAGACTGGTTTCTGCGCGTAGAGCGCAGTGGATACGTCTGGGTTAGCGCTGAGGCTTTGCCCGAAGTTTTGTCTGTACCGCGCGTAGCGGGAGACTGATTCCTACGCGTAGAGCGCAGTAGATACTTCTGGGTCAGCGCTGAGGCTTTGCCCGAAGTTTTGTCTGTACCGCACGTAGCGGAGGCTAAATTTTACGTACAGGGCACGGAGGGAGCAATGCTACCACCTCATTGGTCGGAGAGATCGGAGAGTCCACAGGAATGGTAGAGGATGTCTTGGGCATCTAGACCTTGCGCAGCTTCCTGTTGTCTTGGACCGAGAGAGAGTGAGAGCTACCCCCGGTTCGAAGCATGTCTTCGTAGGCAGACTGGTCAAATTGGACGACCAGTGTCTTCTTCACAGATCCCACGGATACCGCATCGTGTTGAGCAATTGCTTCCTCATCAGAAGAGAAAGATGTCCCCAGCAGAGTCACCATCTTGTTTGTGGTATTAAACGAAAGAATGAAAGTGTATTTCAATGACGGGGTTTATACGAAACCCGCGCCCTTTGGTTTACAAACAAACTTGTACAATTTAATCCTATACGAGGATGTGGGAGTATAATTTATTTAATCTGGGTATAAATTGCTATAGGTGTCTGATCTGCAGTCGATCACTTTAGCCCTTGGACCACACGATGTTAAAGAAGTGCCGTGGAAGACAGGTAGCAGCTTCGAAGGTTGCAGAAGAGGGTGGGTGCACGATGCCAAAGTCGTCGATCCCTGTTCTTTGCCTGAGCTTCGGATTCTCTCTCTCTCTCTCTTGACCTCCGGTTCGATCTTTCTGGGAAGTTCGACCTTGTTCGATCTTCAAGTTTTTAGTTTTTCGACCTTGTTCCCCATTGATAGGGGTCTCTATTTATAGAGTTTTGGTGACAGTGACCACTCTGTCGGTGTAAGAACCGAGGAGTAGAAAGTACAGCACCATTTTACATAATGGTTAAAATAACCAATGCCTGCGTATAGATGACCTTTTGAGTGAGCATGTGACGCGTGTCCAACTAAGGGGACAAAATGCGTATATCTGCTGCGAAGATCACGGTGTAGAAGCCACGTAGGTAGGTATCCCTTGTGTAGAAGAGGTTGGCGTAGAAGCTAAATGACTGTCACCCTGGCGTAGAAGCCAAATAGGCATAGAAGTCGAGTGGGCATAGAAGCCGAATGGGCATAGAAGTCGAGTAGGCGTAGAAGTCGAGTAGGCGTAGAAGTCGAATGGTCGTAGAGACTGAGTGGGCGTTTAAAGCCGAATGGTCGTAGAGACTGAGTGGGCGTTTGAAGCCGAATGGGCGTAGAAGCTGAAGGAGCACAGATCTTGAATGGGCGTAGAAGCCGCTACGTATCGTGCCAGTGTGCTGATGTGGACGTCTTTAGTCGAAATTACGGCTTTTGAAGATATAATCAAATCTCTTGCAGAGATTTGCCATCATCTTGTGCATTAAATACAAAGGCGTATTTTGAAGGTCTGCAGCCCTTCTGTGCAACTATCGCAGGGACGTGCCTCCAGAGAAACTGTCACCGCTCTGTGCAATTTAGACGTAGAGACGTACCTCGAGCCCCGTACGAAGTGCAGCTTTTGACGTTGCAGGCGGTTTATCTAATGCGGAGCGTAAAACAGCTCATGTTTGCCTGTGTAAAACAAGGCAGCGTATCTCCTTGTACGCGAAAGAGCAGTTTATGCTGAGGGGACGTCAGTAAACGAAGGTTCGACGATATTTTAACCAAATCCTCTGCATTAAATGCAGAGATCCGCCATCATACTGTGGTGCGTGTCCCGAGGGGTCTGTTCTCATTTCCAGCCGTCGTCTGGGTAGCCGTACAGCACTTTTTGTCAGGAGTCAGAGGTCAGGTTCACTGCGTGACTTGACAGGTTCATTTCGGGGAAGACGAAGCCTTCCTCGTACGCTTTAACGCTGCTTTGAGAGTGGATGAGTTTTACGCCATGGAGGCGATAAAGAACCCCGTTTACGCTGGAGCGGCCTGGACGTACTGCACTTACGCGGATGGTCCCTTGAGCTTGTACTCTTGATGGCTCTGAAGGCCTCTGTTTACGCTGCTCTGCATCAGTATGCTGCGTAGCTCCTCCCCGCGTATTTTTTATGCTTCTACAGTAGCTGCCAGTCCCCGTTCCGCCCTCCTCCGGCCAGCCACAGTGTCCCAGCATAGAACCCTAACCCTAACCCTAGATCCCTGTGCAGACACTGTCATGTCGTGTTAAGTCGACACGCAGATACGGGAAATTCGGTCTTCACGGAGCACTGTTCAGGTAACCCGTTCTCTCTCCTCGTTGACCCATTTTTGGTTCCGTCAGTTGTGACGCGTAGGCTGTGTGACCCCTTCGATGCCCGTGTAACCCGCTCGGTACGTCGTGTCCTGTGGCGATCGCGAATCGCGATCCAAAAATAGGAAAACCAATGCCCTATTTTACCCCAGAACTGAGTATGCCCCGCCAAACGTAACGACTTGGTCACGTACGGTCTTTACCGAAATGTGCGTGCCGTTGATACGGACGTGCGGAATTTCGCAGAAGTTGATTTGGATGTGCTGCACACCGAAATCAACGCGTATCCACCGACAACGCCCAGTATCTGCCTGTTCTAGAATACATTGTAACTTTGTGTACACACGTCGGATCGAAACTTATGCCATCAGACTCGTAGTAATACGCTGGTCCTGTGTCCCAAGTTTGGTTCGATTCTGAGAACGTTGATAAAATCGCGTATCGTGGGCCCCGCGGCTCCACTAGATGGGCAATTTTGTGATCGACTCATCGAAATCCAGTTCTGGAAGTTCCGTTGGGTTCGTATCATCGTTCCTGATTTGTTGACACTAAGTTTGACGAATTTGGAGACCTTTGACCCTGACACGGTTTTCGGTGCAAAGCGGCCCACATGTGGACCCCACTTTGACCAAAAACTGTTATTTTTGCCCCTGAGTCCAAATTAGACTCAAGGACAGGCGTTTCTAGCTATTTGATATTTTCTGAATCTAATGGTGATATTTATTTCAGCAACCAGAGTAGTACCTAAAAATCACACTGAGATTAGAGCTACAATTGGAGCCAAAACCACAGGCAAGTGTACCTTGCAGACCCTTGCAGTTTTGTTACTTATTTCCTTGACTTATTTATATATTGTCGTACATGCTTGACCTAGCACTGTGTGACTTACTTAGCCTCCGATTAATAGTCGGGTGCCAACACCGTACGCGGGTTGTGTAACGTCACCTAGAGATGGATATCAAGACCCTATATTTCTCGTACTTGTCTTATCAAGTACATCATAACCCAGGATACTTGATACTATTCATGAGACAGAATCTTTCTGAGATATTCATGGTGATTCTGTATAGGATACATGTTTTATGACATAGACATTATATTCCTAGACATTATATGACTTGCTGCATTAGATATGATCTTACGTGACATGGACATGGGGCCTCGTGGACATGCGACGTATGATTATATTGGGTGGGGAGACACACACAGGCTATAGGCTGATCATATATATAAAACTCCTATTATTGTGAGGCACAAGATTCTAAACCCGAGCTTGGCCCATTACGAGTTATTACTGCTACCCGGCTCCCCGACACATAGCTTGTAGTGGTTTCAGCCTGAGTTTTAGTGATACTCTCATCTTGTATTTCACTTAGATGGTTACATATTTATCCTGTTTATTCCATTTACTATTTCACTACATTCATGTTGGATTGAGTTAATTTGTACCTTGCTATGTCCCCTGAGGACCTGGATCCGGATTATGTCCCTAGGATTAGCAGAGGAGATCCACCCAGAGTTATACAGTACAGGAGCATTAGCAGGAGCAGAAGCAGGTGCCTACATTGGAGTAGAACCAGGATCTGAGGACGAGATTGTGCCAGAGGACTTCTCCTGAGTATTGGCTTGAGATACTCATTTATTTCTGTTTTTAGTACTTTATTTCCAGTCTATTGCATTGATGTATCAGACTTGTTCTCGGATTGTTCTCCGAGACACTTTTTATTGAGACTTGTTAGTTTATATTTATTTGCATTTATTCTGGCATTTGATATGTGGTTATCTGTTGTGGATGAGATTAGAATAGACTGTGACTTGTATCATTGGACCTATTTATTGTTGTATTACAGCTTAAGTATGCCCCGATGGATCCATTAAATTGGGTTTGTCCATCGGTGTGTGCTGCTGGCCATGCCACGTGGCTAGTCCCTCGGTATTTTGGGACTGGGGCGTGACATGGTTTTTGTGGTGGCCCATGCAGGTCAACGACTAAATTGCTTCGGTTTTAACTTAGGGACCGAGCAAGCCTGCAGTAAGAATAGGATAAGTTTTTAGGATCTTATCCACTTGCTTGAAACGTTCTTGATATCTATATCTGACTCGAATTAATTCTTGACTTACATCCTGCCTTGATTCCTGTGCGCCTCTTATTATTTATTTTGGTTGCAGAGTTATGGATTCTAGAGCAAACGACGAGACTCCTACAAAATCACCACGGGATGCTGTGGTTACCCACGAAGATGAAGTGACACCAGTTGGTGCAGGTCAATCATCACAACAACGTAGTCAAGCAAGTCAGCATGACTCGAGAATCCAGCAAGATAACGTTCCACCATCGACGCAGTTTACTCCACCGATGCCTTCCTTTCCACCAGGGCAGGCTATGGACGAACAACAAATATTTCGAATGTTCTACGCGATGATGCAAGCCCATCAGAAGGTTCAGGAAGAGGCTCAGCAAAACCAAGCGGAGAAGTTCATCGACAGATTTAGCTCTGAGCTATGAAAGTTAATAAGCTCCGTTACACCTACCTTAGACTCGGACGTTCTTGCTGCAGCACGACCCATGGAGCATAACACAAGGATAGAGTCCAGCCAGAAGCGGCCGTATGCACCAGCACCAGACCAAGCACAACAAGAAAGATTTGCAAAGTGACCACAGATGAACCCACCAAAGAGAGCATCTACACCACTTGCACTAGTCCTTCCTACTTGTCACTACTGTAGCAAGGTAGGCCATTTCGCTACAGAATGCTGACGCATATTGGGACTATGTCAGTGATGATTCATCAACCAGCCACATCAGCACCAGCCGGAGCACCACAGGAAGAAATTGTAAAGAGTTTTCACATGCACCAACCACCAGAAGCATCTCCGTAAGTACTGCCTATTTGTTAGTATTGTCGCAAGAGAGGCCATATTGAGAACGAGTGCAGACGTAAATTGGGATTATGCTTAATTTGCGCGTCCAACCAACACTTAGCCAAGGATTGTCTTTAGCACCGAAAGGGAGCACTAATGTTAAACAGACAAGTATTACTAGCACCAAGGCCAGCCTCTCCAGCATTGGAAACACCGCAAACGAGAGTTGAAGGAATCAGACCACCAGCCCAAGGAGGGAATCAGCCGAGGCCACCCCTAGCACCACAAGCAGCACTCTTCCAGCAGGCTCAATAGCAGCAGAGGAATCGACCACAAGGACGCGGACGAGCTTTCGTGATGACTTTGGAGGACGCACAGATTCATGGAGTAGCTAATACGTGTATGTTTTTGTAGTTTTTTGTTTCTAGTATTGTTTTAGTTCGTGCCCGTTGGTTCGTGACCTTAGACTTAACCTAGTAATGTTGAGCTTGCTAATAACCTAGAATGTTTTTTTATAATTGATAACCTAATATGTTTTTATAAGTAATGAACTGTAGATTTCTAGATTTTCTTCATCCGAGAAATTGTATAACTTTTAATGCTTAGGAAAATAATTTTTCCTAGGTATTATGCTTAAACCCTCATCCTTGATTCTTCTTGATAGTGATGTGCTTCAAACAAATATTTGCAACCGTGTTATCTCTGTTGATCGGTTATTCTTTGATTGCGAGGACGCAATTCTCTTAAGGGGGATAGATTGTAACCCCCTGATTTTTCAAGAATTTTTAATTTAGATTTTTCATAATTTTCTGTAATTTTCTGGTATTTTTTTGTTTTTAAAACCTAGGTATTTTGGAATTAAATGATTTTTTAATTACTGTTAATTAATATTAAAATATTGTGGAAATAATATTTTATGGTGTAAAATAAAAAAACTAAACATAGGGTAATTTTTCGAGAATTTATTGGACTCCGAAAGCATTTTTAAAGCCCTAAAATCTAAGTTTAAATAAACCAAATTAAACCCTAGAAATAAATCTGGTTCAATTGAACCAAACCAACCCAAACCAACCCAGACCCGGTTCAACTGAACCGAACCCAACCTTAGCGGGTCGGGTCGGATCTAAACCTGACCTAAAACCCGCCAACCCAAACCCATACTTAAACACTAGCGGGTCGGGCCGGATTCATGTTGAACCCGACCCGCGGACCCAAACCCAAAACCCTAACCGAAACCCTAATCCTAATTCTACCCGGAATCACTGTTCCGACCCGGCGGTGCCCTATTTAATCCCCTCGCCGCCTTTGCCGGAACACTAATTCTCCAGACTTCATCCCCGACCTCCCCTCGCCGTCTCCTCCACCCGCAGCACCCGACTCCGGCGGAGCAGCTCCTCCCTGACCTCGATCCCTCAATACCGCAGCAGCCTACCAGAACTTCCTCCTCCCTCCATTCTTCCCCAACTCCACGCATCCGACATTGACCCGCACTACCTCCGCCTAGTCCTCCCTCGTCGATCCCCAACCCGTCCCAAACTCCACCGGCGTCGAGCCCTCGACGAACACCGCCCGTCCCCAACTCCTCCGCCTCGACCATCCCCTCGCCAGCCTTCCCTTCTCCATCCTCCGCTGCCCAGCCCCCTCGCCTCCCGGACTCGACAAAGGCCGCCTGATCCCTAGACACCCCGAGCCCCCATCTCCTTCATCTCCCACTACCGGCACCACCACGAGCTCCAGCCACCAGCGCAGCCCGACCTCGCCGTAGCGCCTCGCCGCCGACGATCCCAGCCAGCAACTGCCAGTCCCCGCTCCGCCCTCCTTCGGCCAGCCATGGCGTCCCAGCATCGAACCCTAACCCTAACCCTAATCCTAGATCCCTGTGTAGACACTGTCGTGTCGTATCGTGTCAAGTCGACACGCGAACACGGGAAATTCGGTCTTCACGGAGCCCTGTTCAGGTAACCCGTTCTCTCTTCTTGTTGACCCGTTTTCGGTTCCGTCAGTTGTGACACGTAGGCTGTGTGACCCCCTCGATGCCCGTGTAACCCGCTCGGTGTGTCGCGTCCTGTGGCGATCGCGAATCGCGATCCAAAAACAGGAAAACCAACGCCCTGTTTTACCCCAGAACTGAGTACGCCCCGCCAAACGGGACGACTTGGTCGTGCGCGGTCTTCACCGAAACATGCGCACCGTTGATACGGACGTGCAGGATTTTGCAGAAGTTGGTTTGGATGTGCGTGCACACCGAAATCAACGCGTATCCGCCGACAATGTCCCGTATTCGCCTGTTCTGGAATACGTTGTAACTTTGTGTACACATGTCGGATCAAAACAAAACTTGTGCCATCGGACTCGTAGCAATACGCTGGTCCTGTGACCCAAGTTTGGTTCGATTCTGAGAACGTTGACAAAATTGCGTATCGTGGGCCCCGCGGCTCTACTTGGCGGGTGATTTTGTGATCGGCTCATCGGAATCCAGTTCTGGAAGTTCCGTTGGGTTCGTATTATCGTTCCTGACTTGTTGACACTAAGTTTGACAAATTTGGAGACCTTTGACCCTGACACAGTTTTCGGTGCAAAGTGGCCCACATGTGGATCCCGATTTGACCAGAAACTGTCATTTTTGCCCCTGAGTCCAAATTGGACTCAAGATCAAGCGTTTTTAGCTATTTGATATTTTCTGAATCTAATGGTAATATTTATTTTAGCAACCGGAGTAGTACCTGCAAATCACACTGAGATCAGAGCTACAATTGGAGCCAGAACCACAGGCAAGTGTACCTTGCCAACCCTTGCAGTTTTGTTACTTATTTTCTTGACTTATTTATATATTGTCGTACATGCTGACCTAGGACCGTGTGACTTACTTAGCGTCCGATTAATAGTCGGGTGCCAACACCGTACGCGGGTTGTGTAACGTCACCTAGAGATGGATACCGAGACCCTATATTTCTCGTACTTGTCTTATCAAGTACATCATAACCCAGGACACTTGACACTATTTATGAGACAGAATCTTCTTGAGATATTCATGGTAATTCTGTATAGGATACAGGTTTTATGACATAGACATTATATTCCTAGACATTATATGACTTGCTGCATTAGATATGATCTTACGTGACATGGACATGGGGCCTCGTGGATATGAGACGTATGATTACATTGGGTGGGGAGAGACACACAGGCTACATGCTGATCATATATATAAAACCCCTATTATTGTGAGGCACAAGACTCTAAACCCGAGCTTGGTCCATTACGATTTATTACTGCTACCCGGCTCCCCGACACAGAGCTTGTAGTGGTTTCAGCCTGAGTTTTAGTGATGCTCTCATCTTGCATTTCACTTAGATGGTTACATATTTACCCTGTTTATTCTATTTACTATTTCACTGCATTCATGTTGGCTTAAGTTAATTTGTACCTTGTTATGTCCCCTGAGGACCTGGATCCGGATTATGTCCCCAGGATTAGCAGAGGAGATCCACCCAGAGTTATACAGTACAGGAGCATTAGCAGGAGCAGAAGCAGGTGCCTACATTGGAGCAGAACCAGGATCTGAGGACGAGATTGTGCCAGAGGACTTCTCCTGAGTATTGGCTTGAGATACTCATTTATTTCTGTTTCTAGTACTTTATTTCCAGTCTATTGCATTGATGTATCATACTTGTTCTCGGATTGTTCTCCGAGACACTTTTTATTGAGACTTGTTAGTTTATATTTATTTACATTTATTCTGGCATTTGATCTGTGATTATCTGTTATAGATAAGATTAGAATAGACTGTGACTTGTATCATTGGACCTATTTATTGTTGTATTACAGCTTAAGTACGCCCCGATGGATCCATTAAATTAGATTTGTCCATCGGTGTGTGCTGCTGGCCATTGCCACATGGCTAGTCCCTCGATATTTTGGGACTGGGGCGTGACACTAGACGATGTGGTCGAGGGGAGCAGGGAAGTCGAGCGCGGGGAGAACAACGGGTCATGGTCAGCTTACGACGAGTGCAGGGAGCAAGAAGGCAGTCCGGCGGGTCAGCGGGTAAGGCGGGGAAGGTGATGGCATGCGGGTGGTCTGCTCGAGTCATCGGCGAGATGGTGGACTGGTTCAGTCAAAGGATGGTGAGGAAGGAGATCCGGTCGAGGGGAGTCGAGTGCAGGTCCAGTGGGGATGTGATAAGGGGAGGTGGAAGAGAACGACTTCGGTGGTGGAGTCGACGGGGGAAATCGAGCTGGGTGAGGCGGTGCTGCTCGGGTGCTCAAGTGCAGACGAAGGTCGGCAACAGCTTCTCCGGCGCTGTGCAGTGGTGGCTTTAGTCGACCGGGGATGGGTTCGAGAGAGTCTGGTTGTAGGCTTCCGGTCGAGGTCGAGGGGAGGCAGACTGGAGTCGGGTGGAGGAATGTGACAGCGGCAGCTCTGGGTCGTCCACCGGGATGAGGCCGGAGTAGGAAAGAGGGGGGTGAAGGTGAGGGTGGTGCTCGATTTTAGAAGAAGAAGAAGAAAGGAAGAAGAAAGGAAGAAGAAGAAAGAAAGAAGAAGAATGCTACGGTTAGGAGAAGGAGGGAGGAGAGAGAGAGGGGGTGGGATTTTCTAGGTTTGGGGATTAGGGCCTGCTCTTGGGAACGGTGTGAGGAGACATTAAATAGGGATATATGATGGTGAATGTGTGGTGAGGATGAGGGTTTAAACAATGGATGCCTAGGATTTTACATAGAGGATTTTTATAAAGGGAGAGGGGTTGGGTTGACTAGTCAAAGAATGGAGGGGTTCTCCATTTGGGTTGAACCAATGGGGTGTTGCCACCTACTGCAACTTTTGCAATTAAGCTCCCTAAATTTGGATATTTGCAAAAACACATAAAATGATAGAAAATTGGTGGGAGAATTAGTGTTTGGTATTTTGTAGGGTGGGGACGTGTTGTGTGTTTTGCATGGGTTCAATGAATAAGGGTTTGGGTTGAATTGGGGTTAAGATGGGATTAGCTAAAGTTGGTATCCCCAATTTAATTAAAGACTAAATGTAAGTGGTGTTCTAAAATTAATTGAAAGTACATGGGACTAAAATTAGTTGGAACACAAGTGTCATAAATGAAGTAGACTCAGAATAGAATATTACCCTAATTTGGGTTGCACGAAATGGGTTGAGATTGTGTCTCCAATTTTGATTGGAACGCACAACGATACAAAGTTGAATTTATTAAGAATTAAATAATAAATGTTTGCGACGAATATTGTGCGACTAAAATGAAGCACAAAGAAGCATATTTATGAGTTACACAAAGGTCAAGATGGAAGACAGGCATGTCTAGGACAAGATTATAAAATTGGTTGGAAGGCAAAAGCTAGGGTAGTGCTCCAAATATCGAAGCAACGGTAAGGCGCAATAATCAAATAAAATTTACCATAATTAAAATAAAATATTATGCAATCATTTACACATTAAA
Source organism: Iris macrosiphon (assembly GCA_036927795.1). NCBI lineage: Eukaryota > Viridiplantae > Streptophyta > Magnoliopsida > Asparagales > Iridaceae > Iris > Iris macrosiphon. The sequence continues at coordinate 153,338 of JAYESA010000155.1, forward strand.
TAATAAAAAGACAAAAATATCCCTAATCTGAAATGTGGGGGTGACACAGGGTACTGGTTCCTTTGCCTTTTTCTTATGCATTGACTTGCGGAGGTGAATGACAAGAGGCTCTGAAGGACTCGGATGAGTGGTACATCCTTTGACCCAGATCATTAGGGTTTTTTTTTGTTATTGGAGGGACTTCAGCCTCGTTGTCAGCTTCATTGGCTTCTTCTTCCATGTATTCTAGTGTGTACAACACAGAATTAGAGTAATACAATTCAACACCTTTGAATGGGTTGATGTCTGCAAACTCCATCTTTATATTACCCTGTCCATCCACGTATTTGAAGTGCTATTGTAGTGTAGAGGGCATAATCTTTTTATCATGTATCCATGGCCGTCCAAGCAAGACATTGTAGGATACTCTTGAGTTGATCACATAATATGTGACCTCAGTCTGGAGGTCTCCTATTTGAATTTTCAAGCGGATCTTCCTAAGAGGATGACTCCTTCCAGCATTGAAGCCTAAGATTGTAGTATTAGTGGTTAACAGATTGTATGTAGGGATTTTTAGAGCTTGCAACATGCTCCTTGGGATGATGCTGAGTAATGAGCCTGGGTCAATATGAATCTGGTTCACTTCGAAGGAACCGATATAGCCAGTATAGTACAATGGCCTATCGTGCCGGGTGCCTTTTAGCAGCATATCATCTTGTGTGAAGGTAATATTAGGAATTTTCTCCATCACACTATGGTAGTGGGGGCACTCAAATTGATCTTCATCTAGTGATTTGAGCTGAGTCTATTTTACTAGCTTCATCTGGTCTTTTGATTTCAGGCAACAGGAGCTTGTTGCTATTCATCAGGCAGTCAAAGATGATTATTATGTCACTTTCATCAAAGAAGTACTCCTCTTTCGGCTTCGAGGACTCTAGTGCTTTCTGATTTGGCGAAGAAGTAGGTTGCTTGGACATATTTATGGCAATGGTCTTATTTTCTTTGTTGTTGCGACTATTATTGTTATTGTTGAGGATGAAAGGGCGCTTCCTTTATCCTCTGAACCTTTGAACCTCACAAAATCAAGGTCAACGTCTTTCACATTCTGCTCGGCCACGTTTGCATGCATGATAAATGCCTTCCAATCTACGAATTGGGCCGGGTCAACACATAATTTTAGCCTTTGTAGTAAGTTTTTCCGGCAAGTATCCATTAGATGGTCTCAGGAATACCGGAGGGCATCTTCAAAGCTGCATATCTGAAGTATTCAATAAAATCGTGAGCATACTCCTTTTCCTTTTGTTTAGTGTCGATAAGAGACAACATTGTCATATCCATTCCTCCAGCATAAAATTGGGAGAGGAAGAGACTCCATAAATCTTTAAATGATGAGATACAATTATCAGAAAGACTACAGAACCAGTCATAGGCTATGCCAGACAAGGCTATGACAAACAATTTAATGAGCAGGACATCGTCCTGTGGTAGATTTCCCATAACCATCTTAAAGTAGTCCATATGTTGATGAGGTAACGTCTTCCCATCAAATGGAATTATGGCTAGTGGTTTGTATTTAGGCGGGTAGACGACCTTGCACCACTTAGGAGGGAAATGTTGTCTAATCCCAAGCTTCTGGAGCTTGTCCTGATTAGCCATAGCATTGCAATGGGAACGTAGCTCACGTATCTCCTTGATAATCTGTTGTGCTTCATCAAACTGATATGGTGCAGCTGACTGAAGAGACGTCGACTGGACTTGTACTACCACAAGTGGAGGACCACCCCCAATATTGAGAGTCTCGGGAGTCGGGGCTGCCGACTCGTTATTGAGACCAGGATATGGGTTCACATTGCTCAGGGGATGCTGTAAGTTCACTGATGGTTGAATTATTGTGGCAACATGCACCGGTACTATCGTATTGTCCTGCTGAGTCATAATTATTTGATGCATATTTTGCATCATGGTATGCATGTCTTTGAGCGCAGCCTCAAGAGATTCAAGCTGTTATTCGGTGTTTTGCGAAGTAGTCGCGTCTTACTCATCGATAATGGCATAAATACTGACTTCTCTATGAGCGACAGAGGGATTGGTGGATTGGATGGTGTAGCTAAAATCCACAAAGTCTGTCTCAGATCCAAAGGGATTGCTACCCCCAGGTAATTCAGTTTCAGATTCTGAGAAGTGGCCATTCCCTGTCTGAAGGAATTCTCTAGTTTGGGAACGAGTATTGTGGTACACTCCTTTGAAGAACTCGACAAGATGGTCAAATCTTCTCTAGCTGGCAGATCGTGCAGCACCACATCTTGAATGCCTCATACCTTGAGGAAGTCTCGAAGCCATGCTTACGGAAGCAAAAGGTAACTCTTCGCCTTCACCTTGTGAATTAGCTTGTTCTTAGAAGACTGTTTAGTAGACAAGGTATAGTACAATCGGTCAAAATAGACTATCTAGTAGTTGACTCAACTACTTGTGTACACGAGCAGTTGATTATAATTTTATAACAATACAATGGTGCTCATTTGGAAGCACCATTGCTGACACATGACTTTCTTTCTGATTAAGCTTTTGTACAATCACCTCACATAAGTCAAAAGAAAGAAGAAGAGGAGGCAGACTCAGCCTTTCTACATTAGGCCTATTAGATTTGTAATAAAGGTTCCTCTAGTGCCTTGGGTATAAAATGCGGTACAGAGTTTAGCATCATTTCTCTGAGGCGCATACTAGGGTGCTGGAGTGGAAGAAGAAGCATTATGTCTTTGTGAGCATAACTTTGAATGTAGATCTGGAGTCTTGTATGTACTCTGTGTAGCTTCGGGATGAAAGATACACGATTTTCTATCAGGAGTGTGTGTGACTTGAACACGCAGAAAAGGATCCTTTGACTTCTGTTTTGTGCACTGATAGAAATCAGGATATAGCAGTTAATTTGTACGCTCAGCACGGTCAAGATATGACAGTTGAGCACTGTCACAATGGATGGATGTTAGTGCGTGCGCACTTTTGCTTGGCCGTGGATTGGCAACAACAGAATCCTTGCCTTGCACGTTACACTGATCGTACAAAGGCTCGGTATCTCGGGAACAAACAACCCCCTTGGCATAATAGTAAGTTCCTCTGCCAAAGAAAGGTCGGTTCAACCCTTGCTTGTTATTGTGAGAGATCCATGGTTTGTTTTCCTTAGTTGGTACAACGACATGACTAATGGGGTATCCACCAAATTAACGACCGTGAATAATGTAGTACAAGTTTTCACCAAGTCACAGAATAGGGATGAAGAGACAACGAGTGGTCCTTCGTTGCTAGCATTCAGGACTCCCTTGCCTTTATCAATAACATCATCGGGGTAGGAAGAACGAGGCTTAGGCAGCCAAGTCTTGTGCACCTTCTTCAACTTGGTTGTAGTCGCGGATGAGGGGCTAGAGCTCCCCCCAGTGAGCATTTCTTTATCAGTTTGCTGGTTGAACTTCACAACCAGCGTATTTTGTGTCATTCCCGATAACGCAATTTCAAGTTGAGCTACTAACTTCTCGTCAGAAGAGAAGGTCGTCCCCAGCAGAGTCGCCATTTTGTTTGCCATAAACAAAAAGTTGAACGAACTTTGTTTTTACAAACTTTAAGGAAAGAAAAAAGGGGTACAATAAATCATATACAAGAATCTAAAGCGCAATAATTCTGTAGAAAATATAGCTATAGAAATATGATTTTTAGTCAATCACTTTACTCCTTGGACCACTTGACCGTGAAGAAATGCAAGAACACAAGCACCCGAGAACTTGAAGGTAATAAGATTGGCAATAATATCACAAGAAGCTCTTATTTCTTTCATTTTATCCGCCTGTATCTGTCCCCGTATAAGAGAGGAATTGACCCTGTATTTATAACCTTCAGGAGCGGTTATATAAGTATGCGCGGACTCTGTATAATTTGTACTGTATTTGCTATTGTGCACATACTTTTGAGAGTTTCACAAACCCCGTTGTGCTGAGTGGGTGCACAACGTGTCACGCCCCAATTTTGCTAAGTCGATAATCGTCCCCCGGGCATGATGTCGTGCACGCGTAGGGTGCGCGTGCACAAGGCCTAGGCATAATAATATACTTTAGAACACATGTAAAAGAGTACGCAAATAAGATAACATGCATTTGAGGCATAGAAAAGTTTTTTTATTGATAATGAACATCTGGTTACAGACTCTTGACCTAAAAGCGATAAGGATGCCACACGGGCTTACAACTTGGATACAAAATAAGATAGTCGTTCCATACATCATATCCTTTACTAAAACTTCAAAACAATATAGACACCTGCTGGCGAAGCTATCGCCTTGCCTTAGAGTTACATATAAGGGTTGTGCGGGCTCCGGGTACTTTGTACAAGTTCCAAAATTCACGAACGGGGTGCGTCGAGTAATGGACTGGTTGGGGGAAGAAAGCTTCAACTCCTCGCCACGTTGCTTGGGCTCGGGGAACCTGCTGCAACGAGGGTCAGTACTTTAAAAAGTACCGGTGAGGGTGAGCTAACCCAACTAACCAAATCCATAGTTTGTTTATAAGCAGCATGCAGATTATTTATAGTCTTTCTATCTTGCCTTAGTTCATTTTACAAGCAAGCATTGAGTATGCAATTTACAAAAACAAATATGCCACCGTTAGGTGACTTTTACCTTCCCGTCTGAACTGCCTGCACAATACTTACCATGTCCTTCCTGCCACGAAGACATCATTAGCTTAAGCAAAACAATGCAGAAACATATATATTGGTTTATGGCACATTATTGCCACCGTAGACAATAGCTACAGTAAGACGGCGACTCTTGCAGCGCAGGTAGCAAGCCCCGCTACAAGGCCCCGCATTACTCGTGCTAGGCTTTCTAGCGTAGCTATCCGAGTTCCGCCCAGAACGAATCAGCCCCAGTGCCCTGGGCACCTTTCGCAGGAACTAAACCTTGTGCACAAGTTGTCTGACCGAACCATACATTGACACTAAGTTAATAAATAAAGTAATTCAAGCCAAAAGAAGGTACATATATACTTTAGCACAGTGCATTTGGCATAGTCTATCTGTCCAAGTGATTGTATTTCAATTATTTGCACAATACATATGTACAGTTATATAGAATAAGTTCTAGCTACAACTAAAACATAAATATATATATATATATATATATATATATATATATATATATATATATATATATATATATATATATATATATATATATATGTAAACGCATAACGGACAAGCACGCATCAATATGATCGTTAAGAATTCTAGGTGACAAGCATTATAAATATTTCAAGTCTAACTCTTCTTTCATTCGACTCAATTTATTATTTATTTTGGTATCATTGGGTCGGGATGCACAGATGAGTCTATTTATTAAGAGTGAAGACTTGGAAGAAGGGAGCTAATCGAAGTAAAGCCACTCACAAGTTAGTGAACTAGAAGATAAAATGGGAGATCTTCAAGACTCCGCTTGCGCGTCGCCTATCCGATCACCTGCACGCACTAACAGATGATCAATATCTCCTGCCTCGATCTCCAAAGGTTCGATACGAAATACGAAATTCTAAGAACGAAGGCAATGAAATCCATCAAAATTATTTAAAAAAACGCAAGTCATAAAACCAACAAGAAAGCAACCAAGCAGCATCAAAAACAGGCAAGGAAACCAGCGCAACAGAAAGGCCCCTCTCGACTCTGTCGCTGAGTCCTTCCTTGAGGCACGATCCGTTGAATATGGGACCTGATTCTGAAGAAACTAATCCATAACGAGGAAAGAATCTTGATTCAATCTGTCCTGAATGAACGATACCAAGTATTCCTTAGCCGTGCTCCCCGAATAGGGGAAACGGGGCACCACACAACGTACTTTCTGTTTGACACGTGGCTTCCTATACGAGAAAAGTGTAGTTATGGAAATAGTTATTTGTACACGTTTTACTAGAAATATGATATAAGAAATACCCAATCATAACCGCTCATTGTCAATTAAGATTATAGGCGCATTATTGAAGAAGTTTAATGGAGGTAGCCATACTGGCGCATTCTGTTGATATTTGGAAGAGGTGGCCATACTGGCACGTTCTGCTGACATTTGGAAGAGATGGCCATACTGACGCGTTCTGCTGCCATTTGGACGAGGTGGCCATACTGGCACGTTCTGATAGAATTTGGATGAAGTAGCCATACTAGTGTGCTTTGCTAGCATTTGGACGAGGTGGCCATACTGGCGTATTCATTCTTATAGAATTTGGATGAAGTAGCCATACTGGCGTATTTTGCTGCCATTTTGACGAGGTGGACATATTGGCGCATTCTGATAGAATTTGGATGAAGTAGCCATACTAGTGCGCTTCACTAGCATTTGAACGAGGTGGCCATACTGGTGTGTTCTGATAGAATTTGGCTGAAGTAGCCATACTGGCATGCTTCGCTAGCATATTAGCGCTCTTTTTTAGAGTTTGGCACATTGGCACACTCTATTAGAGTTTGGACATACAGTCCACTAAACGCCAAGCTGGATCTGCATGCTGAAGATCTTTCATAATAATGACTCTGCCTTTCTCGACTGTTGTGCCAGTCTATTAGATTTATTATATTAAATATGGGAGAAAGAAGACAGTAAGATTATGCGCCTGCCTTCGTTGAGTTGAATAAAATGGTTCAAGAGTGCGCCACTATCCTAATCTTTAGGAGAGTGCGCCATAATTTGATATGTTAATAGAGTGCGCCACTCTTCTTTTAGACTTGTTTTGTAAAGAAGCGCGCCATACTTCTTTTGGTTCAGGTGCTCTTTGGGGGTGTGATTTTTATGCTTCTACATATATATTATAGATTCAGAATATATGAGCTCATTTTGTAAAATAGTAAGGTGTAATTAGAGTTCCATTATGGTTCGTCCCAGCTACATGAGCTATATCCTGGACCATAGAATTTTTACATCTAAAATAAATTATCTCATTTTGTATAATAGTAAGGAGTGGGTTCTTATATCTCATTTTATAGAGCTAAGAGAGTCTGAAGTGCAATAAGTGACTTCTAGGGAGCATAATAAATTTCTTCTAATCATGTCGTACTAGAATAAAGGGATCGATTTCGGATAGAAGCTATTTTTTAGGATCATCAAGTAGTATTATGTGTACATCATAATAAATAAAAGGAAATCGTCTATCTGGAGGCTCAAAGTCCATTGTTGTTGCACATATTCCTTTCGTTTCCATATTATTTCTTCATATAGAAAGTGGTCAAGTATCCATCATAACAGGCCTGGACGATAGGGGTCGAGGGGCAGCACTTCTTTACAAAATACAGCGAAATAAAAATTATCCAATAAAACTAAACATAGTTAACTAACAGTCTAAATATAAAATGACAGTAAGTAAATAAAGAGAGAGAGATCAGCAGTCGCAAACACAATGATATATCCTGGTTTCCCTCTGAGAGGACTAGTTCAGGCTCGAGAATTCTAGCTCGGAGTTAGAAATCCACTATCTAGTGAAACACAAGTTTTGATCCGAAGGCTTGCAACTTCGTACAGAAATGAGCTTTGATCTAAAGGGCTCGAATACTTTTCGAAGTGTTTGAACTTCTTGACAAGCTCCTTTTACAACTCTAAAAACTTCTAACGGAGCATGCACTAGCACTTAAAGCTTAAGATTTATAAATAGCTTGGGATATAAACTTGAATAGGTGCATGAACTGAAGTAATAGAGAAGAGAATAGAAAGTGAATGAGTGAATAAGAATGGTGAATTCATTATCTATTTATAGTATTTTTGTAAACCGAGTTCCGAGCAAATTCTGATGCCAAACGTTTGGATTTTTGAACGTTGGAGCCGAGTCTGCAGGAGAAACTGGTTTCCAGAAAATATTAAGTCAGGAAACCGTATTCGGACCGAACTCGCACCAAGTTTGTCCCGACTTTGTTTCGAGTTCGTTTCTCTTGAACCTGGTTAATTTCAGAATGAGGTTGGGTTGGTTTGGGTTAACTCAATTTTAGAAACATAGGTTTGGGCTAGTTTCAAAACTTGAAATATTTTGGCTAAGAATAATCTGGGTTTAGAAAATATTTTGGGGTAGCCTCTAAATGCCAAGTGTGACTTGATGTACATTTTTCTATACTCAATAAATAGAAAAATTATATTGACTCGATGCAGAAAGCAAGTCATATCCCATCCTCTGAAACTGCAGATGAAGTAGTATCATCTTCATATAATTGATTCTTGTAGGTTATATCAAGTCTGAGTTTTAGACGATTATCGAAATAAGGTGTGACCATGACCAATTGGCCAACAATCTCCCCTATTTTGATAATTGACAAACTCTAACCGATATAACAGAGAATGAAACTCAAAATCTGATGGTAATCATCTTTTTTTTTTCTTTTTATTGCTTATCAGTACTACTCCCCCATTATTATTTGTTCAAAATTGGGAAAAGCTCCCCCATAATTCTTGATGTCAAGACAAGAAATAACAAGAGTGAAATAAAATAGATATAAGCATTAAAATTTAAGAAAAAATTTCTAAATAAATCAATATTAATTGAGAAAAGTAATTTGATTAAGATTCATTTCACAATCGAAGAAATTAAAGAGGTAGAATCATACTAAATATTCAAAATCAGTTTTAAGCATAAACTGAAATCATAAACTAGTATAAAAGTCTGAAAGTGCTAGATAAAGACATGTGCAAAAGCATAATAAACTACATCAGTCCAAAAGAGCGAATATCACCAAAAGATAGTGTAACTACTACTTTCCACCATAGGGGTATTTTGGTAATTTTGTATGTTGTTAAATTTTGTATATAATATTTTATATTTGTGATTATCTAGAATTATATTAGTATTAGTTAGTGGCTAGACAATTAGAATTTACAAGTGTTAGTTAGTGCTAATTATTATTAGTCATGACTTTAGTAATTAGAATTAATTAAGTTTAGTTGTCATGAAGAGAATATTTCTCTTAGTTGTAGAGATTTCTTCCTTTAGTTAATTAGATTTCATTCATGATAAATAGAGATGGGCAAACATGATATTTTGGCATGTCCAAACCTTACTATAAGAGATAAGATTAATTTAGGGCTCATCCATTCATTTTATTTCATTCCTTAGCCTCCATATTCTCCAAATCTTCTTCTTCCCCCAAACAAACCAATTTTCTACTAAATTTCTTTCCAACCACTCTTACTTCCACTCATTCTCATCATCATGAAAGTCCAGAGCATTGAAGAGCATAAAGAGATCCATATGAGAGGAGCTTGCTAGGAGATTATGTCTGATTCATCCCTTCCGTGTCCAAATTCAAAATTCTCCAAAGCGCCTACCAAAATACTAGGTAATTCTCTCAATTTTATTAAATCCATGGTTAAAAATATCCCTTGGTCATGTAGGAACCTTTCCATGGTTAGATTTAACTTTTCAATGGTAGATCTAGGTACTAGGAGCCCTCAATTTGATATATCTAAGTTGATGTTATGATTTTGGGGCTCAATTTGGGAAAACCTCAATTGTGTCTATTGAGTATGTGTATTGTGTCCTAATGAGGACTATTGATGTTTATTTGATGGTGTGAAGGTGTTCTTATGTCCAAAATTAGACACGTAGAGTCCATATCATGATACACCATTATACGTATAGATAAATTTGGTAAATTCGGTGTATACATGTATTCTTTTGTTCAAAATAACCAAAATTTGTCATAGTATTCAGCCTCATTTTTAGCAGCCATAGCAACTTAGAAATGCCATAACTCCTAACTCAGGACTCTGATTAATCTCCTTTTTTTAAAGAACCATATCGAATTTATATTTCCAAATATATTAATTAATAGGCCAAATTCGTTCTAAAAATTTCTATAAAATTGTTTGAGTGCTAGGTGTCTGAAAGACGAACGTGTTTTGGTGTTTTCATGATTCTGGGAGCTTCCGGACACGAAAATATGATCCGTTTAAAGTTTCAAAAAGATGATATGAAGGGATACAACATAATTTAATCCTAAAATTTATTGAATAGGTCTAATAGGTACAGTATTGATTACAAGTAGAGAACTGAGTATACGATATAGGCATTTTGTATACCCTATGAGACTAGGTAGTATGGATATCAATTGAGTGTAGGTATCATAGGTTGTCGAGAATATGTATGATATAGCATATATATTTATATATATATATATATATAAGTGTTAGGTAATAGGCGTTAGTTAGTGTGTTTGTTAGTGTTGATACAAGTTGTTATTAAGTGAGCCAAGTATAGGTAAGTTATGTGTCAAGGTACTAGTGTCACGCCCCGACCACCCGCAGGTAATCAGCCATCCCTGGTAGACGTGAATCACCATGCTAGCACTTTTGCGGGATGATCTTTCCCATCTGGACGTGATGTCGCATGAGCATTAGCTGCGCCCATGCAAGGCCATGATCCGAACAGGCGATAAAATATCTAAGCCACAGAGTCGCACTGATAGCCTGAGTGCAGCAGAATAAGAAAGGAATATACGATTGGTAACAAGTTCATAGAGTCATCAATAGTGAAAGCATTGAATAATACAAGTATAAAAGTAAAACAAGCACTTTATTGATATTGTAAAGTATTACAAGCGGCGCTAGGCCGAGATTACAAGTCGATCAAACCCTCTCTCGAAATAATAAAAGCGTGCCAAGTGGCTATATTTGTGGAATGATACATAGGAGATATTCCAACATTATGTCTTGTATATATGCTTCAGTTCCAGACGCAACGCTCTAAGGCTCCAGAGCAAACTCTATGCCTTAGCACGCATGAAGGGGGTTTCTGCACCGAATAAGGTTCTCTCGCACCCTACAAGCAATCTAGTGGGTTATTAGTACATGAATGCACTAGTGGGGAGGGTTCTGGCCCGCTCGACAAATCCAAATATATTATAAAGTTTTTGTGCACCATCTATTAAGTTTTCTTTCTAGTCTTGCCATAGGATCAGTTTTATGGCATAATGAAAAGCCTAACTCGTGTGGCAGTGTGTCGTATGATATAAAGGAAATAGTGAGACTTACCAACTTACCATTCATCCTTTCATGTCCAAGGCAAACCAAGTTAAACCAAGCACGAGCATATATAATAAGATCCAGGGGTAATTATATAAGCAAACACCAGTATCGTGAGCGATGTTCTGTTTCAAGTGCACGAGTTACACAGATTATCCAGAAATATTGTAGAAGATGTTCAAGTGTTCAATTATGTATAAGTGTGTTATACTCATATCCGTTAAGGTGTTTTCGATTACTAGATGTGATGCAATAACTCATACATAAATTTTCCCTAAGCGAGGATGGCTTATCTATATGAACATGAGTCGCTGGCATAGCCATAAAGGATGAGTTATAGTCTTGAACAAGGATGGTATATAACAAAAAGTATGTTAGGCGCTACAAGCCATCATGTCCAGCATGTGAGACTATTAGCCTTTGAGCAAGGATAGCGCGGCGTGAGCGAAGATGCCATCATGCTCGCACATGAAAGGCTGCTGCGTGAGTTCCATCCGGATCGGATCGACCCTGGTGCCCTGGAGATCGTCCGTAGAACGAGATCCAAAAATCTTTCTTATTCAACAAGTTGTCCGCGATATGCAAGTCTTTGGTCTTCTAGATTCACAATATGACATGATAATTCTTGATTCTTGTTCTGAACGAATATTGCTCCACGAACAGTGATTCTTGCTTTACTTGACATAATTTTTGTTCAGAGTTAAACTTGACTTGATGCATTCCCCTGGTTCGGAAATTGCCTTGGCAACCTAATGGTCCTGAATACTTGCATGTTCATATTGCACAAAAGGACTATTTTATAGTCTTTTAGATAACTAGATGCATGCACGATACAAATAGTGTTACTTGATAGTGGTATAAATTATGTGACAAGCATTAAAATGAGGCAAACGAGTACAAGCTATAATATAAGAAGGCAAGCATGCATTTGTTGGAAACATAAGCATAAGAAACATATTGTATAGTCTACCTTAGAACATAAGTCTTTACGTTCAGCAAGGGTCTAAGGGGTAGTGTGAGAGGTGAAGCCGTACAGGGACATATCAAGCGACATAGTTCAGAAGGCGTACAGTGTACACAACTGAAGCAGTGCATTATGAAGAGTCTATAATGATCTACTCGAGGCATAGCGGGGTCTACTTCCACGAAGCTAAGTTAGCATGTGAGGGTCCAAGTTATAAGCCAAGTTTTATTTCCAAGTTCTAATACAAGCAATACAAGTTGGGATTATTCTTTTAGTTAGGTGCATTGTATTCTTTATTTTAAGTGTACAAGGGGTGATTCACCTAGTGACTAGCATGTATCGTCCATATTTTAAGTGTGCTGGCTAAGCAAAGACAAGTTTATCGTAGCCACCCACCTTAGCGATGATTTGCCTCGGTCGAGCGATACTCCGAGCGAGCCTTTGAAAGTCTAAGTCTGAACTCCTGAAGGGCTAAGTCTGTAAATTCTTTGCCTAAAATGAGTCTTCTCGCTGAGCAAAGTGGGTCAGGTCATTGTACTTGTGCCATTTGAATCGGCTATCAGCTTGAACGAAATAGGTCGTTACATTATACACCACTCAGAAAAAGTTTCGTCCTCGAGACTTCCTGAGTGCAAACCTTTTTATCGTATACTATCGAATCTATCTCAAGCATAATCATCCGTGTTGCTAGATTAATTTGAACACAATTTTTTTACTCGTTCCTTATACCGTATCACGTGTATGTTGGGTATGTCTCATTGAATGGCTCTATCACTCAATCCAAGATCTGACTCGGTCTCAACTGCGCCTTAGTGCGAAACATATATCGCTTAATGCGGGGTACTTTATGATCCATCTTGAATAACGATCTAAGGCTGAGGCAAACTTATCCAAATTATCATACTCGTTAATGCGAATCTAACATATTTACTTATACTAACATTCAAGATCAGCATATCATGAGTCTGGATCGTGCACATATTTAAAGCGTCCCTTAGACATATGCATGTCAACCAACTTAGAGATAGTAAAGTCTTTGCACTCGAGTTCAACATATCATTGAGTCTTGGATCATACACATATTCAAGGCATCCCTCAAACATATGCATTCAACCAAACTTAGTGATAGTGAAGTCGGACAAGTTACTTACAAAAATCTCAAGGGTTCTCGTCTTATGAATCACGATGATACCTCCAACAGGGTCAATAAAATCTAAGTCATTTCCAATCCCACTCAAATCAAGCATTGCACTACCGCAAGCGCGATCTATCCGATCAATCGACTAGCGTCCATGTCCTATCATACATTCTGTTTGTGTCAACATAGCACATACTTACCATTTCAAGTCTAACACTAAGTCTTGTTGTCCCAGTTCTATGGATTGCTCAAGCAATACTCTAAAGTCAGTTATATAAGTTCTTTCACTCGGCACAGGGTCGTCTGCCTAATTACTAGATTAGCTTACAAGATCATAGGTACAAGTTTAAGCACATGATTCATCGTGCAAATTCGTTGCATGATGCTCGCCCCAATTCCTATGGTCAAACCATTGTTCATTTGCACGGGATATTCTACCTAAGCTCGTTTCACTCAGATTTCTAAACATCGAGCACAGATCATCCTACTCATATTAATACGTTCATTTGTACATGGTCGAGTCCGTTCAATCAAATCTATGATATATCCAAGTCGAAAAAGTCTAGTAATTTGCATAATCTATCTCCATAAGTATATTTGATAGAACCCATATATCTATTCTAAGTCTAGACCACCAAGCCATGATTTAATTCTAAATTTTTTATCTTAATTATCAATCTAAGTCGTCTAACAAGATTCACGTATCCGTTCATAAAACCATCAAGCATGACTTACTCTAGGTTCTAGGCTAACTTATCCCAGAAATACTTCCGATTCACTTATATTCCTAAATTTGTCTTTGTAGAAGCATGAAAAATATGCTGGATGGCTATACGCAGCATATTGATGCAGAGCAGCGTAAACAGAGGCCTTCAGAGCCATCAAGCGTGCAACAGAGCTTCTTTCGCTGAACACAGCGTAAAATATAAGCTCAAAGGACCATCCGCGTAAGGCAGTACGTCCAAGCCGCTTCAGCGTAAACATGGTGCTTCATCGACTCCTGGACGTAAAACCCATCCTCTTTCAAATGCAGCATTGAAGTGTACGAGAGACGCTTCGTATTCTCTGAAGTAAACCTGTCAGATCCTGCAATTAACCTGTCAGACCCTGCAATGAACCTGACGTCTGGACTTCTGACAAAGGGATACTGCACGGCTACCCAGACGACGGCTATAATGATGGCACAACACTGCGACCCAGGTTGTCATTTACTGCCATCTCCTTTACGTAAACTGCTTTTACGTGCATAAAGGGATACGCTGCCTTGTTTTACACAGGCAGACATGAGCTGTTTACGCTCCGCAGTAGACAAACCGCCTGCCACATCAAAAGCTGCACTTCGTACGGGGCTCGAGGCACGTTTCTACGTCTAATGCATAGAGCGGTGACAGTTTTTCGAGGCACGTCTCTACGTCTAATGCACAGAGCGGTGACAGTTTCTCGAGGCACGTCTCTGCGACGGATGCACAGAAGGGCTACAGACCATCAAAATATGCCTCCGCATTTATTGTACAGGATGGTAGCAAATCTCGGCATTTAATGCAAGAGATTTGATTATATCTTCAAAAGCCGTAATTCCGGCTAAAGACGTCCACATCAGCACTCTGGCACGGTACGCAGCGGCTTCTACGCCCATTCAGCTCCGGTGCTCACTCGGCTTCTACGCCCACTCGGCCTCTATGACCACTCGGCTTCTACGCCCACTCGGCCTCTATGACCACTCGGCTTCTACGCCCACTTGGCCTTTATGACCACTCGGCTTCTACGCCTATTTTGGCTTCTATGCCTACTTGGCTTCTACGCCATGGTGACAGACATTGGCTTCTACGCCCACCTCTTCTACACGAGGGATACCTACCTACGTAGCTTCTATGCCGTGATCTTCGTAGCGATTATACGTGTTTTGTTCCTTAGTTGGACCCGCGTCACACGCTCATTCAAAGGATCATCTATACGCAGGCATTGGTTATTTTAACCGTTGTGTAAAAGGGTGATGTACTTTCCACTCCTCGGTTTTTACACCGACGGAGTGGTCACTGTCACCAAAACTCTATAAATAGAGACCTCTATCAATGAGGAACAAGGTCGAAGAAATTAGAGGTCGAAGAAATTAAAGGTCGAAGAAATTAAAGGTGGAGGAAATTAAAGGTCAACAAATTGGGAGGTCAAAAAATAGGTCAAGAAAACCAATATCAGATCCAAGGTCGAACTTCCAAGAAAGATCGAACCAGAGGTCAAGAGAGAGAGAGAGAGAGAGAGAGAATCCGGAGCTCAGGCAAAGAGTAGGGATCGACGACTTTGGCATCGTGCATCCACCCTCTTTTGCAACCTTCGAAGCTGCTTCCTGTCTTCTACGACACTTCTTCATCGTCGTGTGGTTTAAAGGCTAAAGTGATCGACTGCAGATCAGACACCTATAGTAATATTTACCCAGATTAAATAAATTGTACTCCCACATCCTCGTATAGGATCAAATTGTACAAGTTTGTTTGTAAACCAAAGAAGGCGGGTTTCGTGTAAACCCCATCTTGAATACATTTTCATTCTTTCATTTTCTACCACAAACAAGATAGTGACTCTACTGGGGACACCTTTCTCTTCTGATGAGGAAGTAATTGCTCAACACGATGCGGTATCTGTAGGAACCGTGAAGAAGACACTGGTCGTCCAATTCGACCAGTCTGCCTACGAAGACATGCTTCGAACCGGGGGTAGCTCTCACCCTCTCTCCGTCCAAGACAACAAGAAGCTGCACAAGGTCTGGATGCCCAAGACATCCTCTACCATTCCTGTGGACTCTCCGATCTCTCCGACCAATGAGGTTGTAGCATTGCTCCCTCCGTGCCCCGCACGTAAAATTCAGTCTCCCGCTATGCGCGGTACAGACAAAAATTCGGGCAAAGCCTCAGCGCTAATCCAGAAGTATCCACTACGCCCTACGCGTAGAAATCAGTCTCCTGCTATTCGCGGTACAGACAAAACTTCGGGCAAAGCCTCAGTGCTAACCCATAAGTATCCACTGCGCTCTACGCGTAGAAACCAGTCTCCCGCTACGCGCGATACAGACAAAATTTCTGATGATGCCTCGGCGCCAAATCGGAAGTACAAATCATGCTCCATGCGCAAGACAACGTCTGACCTCTACGGGGAACCAGATGAGCGTTGTGAACTCTGCAAGGGGAAGCAAGCGGCAGAGTACTCAACTTCTCGGCCTTTACGCCAGCGAGGGAGCAATCTGCCTACCCTCTGGATTACGCGGGAAGTCGATGGCCGACTGAGAACCTCTTCAGCTTTACGCCAGTCTGAGAAAATCTTTAAATTATGCCAGGCGAAGTCTTACGGCGTAAAGCAAGCTCAGGTTGCGGAAAGACACCCTCCCCGGGGATTATCCGCCACCCAGATGGCCAACCTGTTGTACACAGGTGGTACAGGAAAAACCATGGTGCCCAATCTTCGCATGCCCACTGATGGGAACAGAAGAAACAAGCCGTCGTCTTCTTCTTCTACTCCTCTTGACTTGCGCAAATATCTAATACAAAAGCGTAAGGAAAGGGGACCTTCCAACATGTCTATTACGCCCCCTGGCGAGCAATATTGTAATAGTCATATGATTATGATTGACTGCTGCTGTTCTAAAGCAAAACGGTCGGTTTTTGACCGGTTGAGCTACTCTCTATCTTTCCAGGAAGAAGAGCCCGCGCATGCATCCGTGAACATGGCTTCGCATATACCTGGAGGAAGCTCAGGCTCAAGACGTCCGTCCTCTAGAACTCCGAGCCGAAGGAGATCCAACATGCTCCTCAGAGACACTGAAGATGGGGTATTCCAGAACACTCGTTCAAGGTCACAACAACTGACTTCGTACTCCTCTGATTCTGACGCTGGGGGTCACCATTCTCCCGAATCAAATACTGAATGTATAGAGTCGACTTCTGCAACAACCTATACGCATCCTTCGACGATGCCTAGGGAAATGGGAGTTTATGCCGTTGAAGATGAACGCGAGGAAGCTTCGCTGTCAGGAAACGCGGAACAACGCATCACTATACTGGAGACATCTCTGAAACAAATGCAATCCATAATGGAGAACATGCACCAGATGATGCTAACTCAGCATGCAACTGCCATGGCTCAAATATTGGTCCCGCCAACTCAGATACGTGTGGGGATGGACTTACCACCATCCAACCTGAGCCAAGAGCCTACTTTAGATCAAGAGTCAGCAGTTTCTCCGCTTCCTCACTCAGAGAATGCATTACCTCCAGTTGGAGTTACGATACAACCAACTCCGTACTACACCGTAGTCCCGCTTCCGACTGAAAATCCGATGCAGGCAATACGGGAGTTGAAAGCCCAGTTTGACGCCTTGAAGCACAAAGATCAGCTCAAGAAACTGGGAATCAACCAGCCTTACCCAACTATCTGGGAAGAGGTCCCTTTCTCTCCGAGGTACAAATCTTAGACTATGGCTCTGTTCGAGGGAAAAACATCACCAAGTCAGTACATGAACTATTTCAGTATGATGACGGTGTTGCTACAAGGGAACGACGCCCTCCTCACTCGGGTGTTCAAAGGCTGCCTCTCAGGAGTAGCCTATCAGTGGTACCGTAGCTTGGCGGACAACTGCATTACTTCCTTCGAAGACTTCAAAGCTTTATTCTTCACGCGATTCTATGAGGGAGGAATGGACATGTCTAAGCATGTCACATCCATGACACGATTTGGTCCATATCCTATCCTTAGCACCCTAGCCCAATCCTGCAACCAAACAAGGATAAGGATGGGACCACCGTACTACAATAGGCTATGTCCATAGACCCCTAATAACTGCTAAGTCTTCTAGCATGCAAAGTTTTTAACAGCAGTTATTCCTAACGCACGGCCCACACGTACAGGAGGCCAACCTGCACGCAAGTCCATGATCTATATGAGACTCACAACTCGTGTAACAACTGTGTCACGGCCAATGAACCTAAAGATGCTACATGATGATGGGGTAGTCTCATAAACAAGGTCAATGCAAATACATAAATAAGAACATACCGCGACGACACCGTCGTGCGCATTTTTATATAACAGTTAAAATATATGAAAAGACAGAAAATAAAGATGCATACAACATATGGAATAAGAATAACAGTACAATGGCAAGGTATACTTGCCTGGCAAGAGAGCTGCAATGTACCAATAACCTGCTCCAGAAGTCGCACAGAATAAATCCAATATCCTGGGAGAAATGTAGCCAAACTCCTCTGGCCCAGGAACAGCAGCACCTGATTGAACTCTGATCAAGCTCCAGTTCTTCTCCCTTAGAATTAACAACATACCTTGGCCCAGGAAGAATCTTCAAGACTGTTGCAGCATACTACCCATCCCCACGGTATGCCTCCACTTCATCCAGCACATTGAATTTCTTGGACGTTGATGTAGGTGGAGGTCTAATATACTGTAAGTCAACAATCTCCTTTAGACGTGTTCCACTATTACCATCCTCACCATCTACTCTAAGATTCACATACTCCACCAAGAAATTCTTCTTCCCTATGACCTTCAAAACAGTCCCGACAAACCAAGCCGCTCCATAGTTTTCATTGTCCCGGCTTACTTCAACCGGTGCACCCACACCAAATATCCCATCTGGTCCTCCCTGCTGCTGATCTTGAAGGGAGATCCAGTTCCCCCTAACCCATTGCATCTGCTCCCTCAGCTCTGAGGTCCTGAACTTGAACTCCTCCCTCGAGATCGGGAAACACACCGTATAGAGAATCTCCCCGTCCCTTCCTCCGCCCCCAGGCGGCAGCCCGGACACCACCCCGGCCCACCAACCGTCGTTGTGGAACGCCTCGACCAGGTGGTGCAGCCCGTAGGCCTTGTTCGGCCCGGGACACGGTGGCCGGGGCCGGACCATGGAGCGGCTCACCGTCTCCTCCAGCGGAGGAGCCGGAGGAGGAGGAGACGAGGGTGGAAACGCACGGCTGCCTATTTCTTTAGCTTTAGAAAAAATAGAAAAAGAAGAATAATGTAAGGAGTATTTATAAAAAGGGGTTGGGTGTGACCTAGAATTGGTTTAACTTGGTCAACTATCCTTGGGGTTGGGCCTTGGGCTCACATGGGGTATTTGGAGGATTATAAATTATATTGTCTAAATTGCAAGACTGGAATTTAATGGAGGGCGATGTGTGCGTTGCACATCCCAAAAATTACGGAAAAATCCACGTAAAGGGAAAAATAGATTTCTTTATGAATTATCCAACGATGGGGACACCTCGGTGCATTTTTGCATAAAAGTCCCCCAACAATTGGAAAATTGCACAAGGGCAAAAAATTGAATTTAATTAATTAAATCGAAATGCGCATGATGTTCTAAAATTAATTAGGAGTACATGGGATTAAATTTAGGCGGAGCACAAGTGTCAGGGCGTAGAGGAGACAGTGCAGAATATTAATAAAATTTAGTTTATACAAAACGGTCAAGATTGTGTCCCCAATTTCGATTGGAACACACAAGGGTACTGAGTTAGAATTTATTTCGAATTACGAAATAACGTCCGCGATGTTTATTGTGCGACTAAAATATAGCACAAGAAAGCAATATTATGAGTTGCACAAGGGCCAGAAAGGTAGGCGGGCACGTCTAGGTCAATGTTGTGAAATTCGTAGATAGGCAACGGCTAGTGAGGTGTTCCAATTATCGGAGCAATGGTAAGGTGCGCTACGTGTCATAATTATTTTGTAATTAAATTAAATGTCATGTTCTAATTCTAATTGGGTTCAGACTAGCCCTAATTTCACTATCTAAGCCAAGTAGCCCTAATTTTGGGTGAGGGGGTTTACAGATGATACCGTAAATTTTAGCCCGTAAAATTTATCGATAAGAAATCAGCTCAACAACGATACTAAAAATTAAATTTAACAACTGGTCAACAAGAATCAAACTCAACAATGATACCAAGATTTTAATTTAATAACTGATCAACAAGAATCAAGTTTAATAACAACAAGCGAGAGCGGACGAAAACAAGAAAAATAATTTAAATTGGAAATTATAATAAGATTCTCAAGGGGTCGTCCCAGGAATCTCTCAAAAATTTTTGTGATTGAGTATCCTCTCTCATCCTAGTATCCTATATCCTATATTCTATAGCAGGCACGCAGTAGTACAACTAAGTTGTCACACTACCACGACATCGCACAACTTGCGAAGTCTGACCTGCATGGGCCACCACTAAAAACGTGTCACGATCCGCACCCGGTATAGGGGCACGAGATCGTAGGTACATCCAGCCTACGCCGCAATATCGGTGGTAGAACGCTGTCTATATCATGATACTATATAATCAATCTCACATGAATATCCAACTCCATAAGGAGACACAGATATCACAATATAATATGGAATAGTCAATTATATAAACTAGAGCACGATGGGATATCGAAGAAAGCAAATGAAATACAAGATAAGTCTAAACAACAATAAATAATCTAACCTGTAATCCAAAATATCCAATCTCCAAGTATGTCAAAAACAAGTCCTCTATGTCATAGTCTGGAAAAAAATATCCAGTCAGGATTGGAACGAAATACACCTCTAACAGCAGTTTCACATATATTGACAAAATCTATAGCACAGTGTAAAGAAATACAAGACAGATATGAATAACTGGCAATAAAAAATACTGGAATAGAGAAATACTGGAATAAATAGAATACTAGAATAATGATGTACTGGATCATGTCATCATCAATGTACATCTAGCAATAAAATAGGAATACAAGTACACGCAAGAACAATGAACTGGTATGTAAGTGTGTACAAGATCAGCAACTAGAACATGTGGAGATGCTAGATCAATATACTAGAGATGCATGTCAAGAACATCTAACTAAGTGTGTGAAACATCAGTACATCACGTGATCGGCTTGGGACTATATGACTCATTACATTGATTAGCGATCATCCCCAACAAGTCCGGCTAACCATATGTAACAGCGATGAGGCATGTAAGGGTAAGGCTGCACCGACGTAAGGTGTGGGTGAGCTATGATGCATGTAAATTTGGGTATAATCACATAAGCTACTAATATTTCTCCGTTTTTCCCAGCTAGCACGATGGATTCCAATCACGACTCCTCGTGACAGGTCTCAATGATGCCAACTCGTATAAATAACAGTGTCAGAGTCATGTACGCTATACAACAAGAGTTATAGAGATAATCAATATAATAAAAACTGTCAGAGAATGTACTCGCCTGGGGTCTTTAGCTGGTATGAATCAGAGTCCAAGTCACAGTCCAAATAGCCTATGTATTATAAATTTACCATGTCAAAAGATAATTTATTTTAATTTATTTAATTCTAGAATAATTACTCTAAAATCTTATTTTAATCTTATTATTCTGATTTTTAGGTTAATTCCTAAATTTTGCCCAAAAGAACCTAAATTTTATCGACTCGAGACTCATGGCACGCAAATCGAGGCGATCTATTGACCAAAAAGTCAACCGACATAAACTCGACTTTCATGCATGATTTACTATAGATTTCAACATCAAAAATATGCTAGAATTTAATGCTCATCCGAATTCAAATTTGTTTGAGAATTATGGCACATACAAGTTTTGTATCGTGCACCGAGGGTTAAATTCTAACCTAGAAGTTCTACAGAATTAACAGTATAAAAAATACTATGAATTAAATTCTGAAAAAAAACATATGTCAATGAACTCGATATTAGCTTTCTGAAACTTCAAACGGTTCATAATTCTGATTCCTGAGTCTCCCGGAATCATAAAAATATCAAGACGCATCTATTTTCGGACATGCTGTGCTCTACGAATTTTTTAGAATTTATTACTCATAATTTAGTAAAAAATTTTATATAATCAGAAATATAACCTCAATATCGTTCTAACGCAAGAAACTAGGCCTCGTTTGGAGTCTGGAGCTATGCGCAATGGCTTCTGGAAGATGAAGGAACCATAGATGGCAATTCTTCAAAATTTCTCTCTCTAAAATAATGGAATAATTAGGGTTATTATAATATATATTTATATATAGAGATGTTGAGCGGCTGAATGAAAATTGATAGGATGACACGTGTCATGATTTGATTAGATGGTTTTAGTTATATATTTTTTTTATTTGCCTTTATCAAAACATTATTTAAGTCATTTTAAATCTGAATAACTCAAAATAAATATTAAAATTAATCATAAAAATTTGAAAAAATTACAGAAAATATATTTTGAACCCAAAAACCCTAAAAAAAATACTTGGGACAATTTTATGTTCATAGGTTTACTACTATAATTAGGAGAAGCTCTAAACATTAGTTTTACCCATATAACTAAAAATAAATACTAAAATTATTCCAAAAATTCTGAAATAATTCCAGAAAATATATAATAATATTATAAACCCTAAAAAATAACGTGGGTCCATTCTATATTCCTAGGATTACACAATAAATTCTACAAGTCCTAAAAATTAGTTATTAGCCTAAATATCTCTCAATAAATACTAAAAATACTCAAAAAATTTCCAAAATTTTTAGAAAATAAATTTTATTATTTAGAACCTAAAATAAAAGTTTGGAATATTTTTAAATAAGTTTGTCCCTAAAATAAATTCTTGAAAATCCTAGAAAATTAGGGTTACTAGTTTTTAATTAACTAAAAGTTATGGAAAAATTCCAATAGCCCCAAATTAACCTAATAACAACATTTAAGCACGAATTTCAAGATACGGAGGTTACAATGTCCCTCTGAGGACCTGGCCCTTCCAGGTGTATTTGTTCTTGAGTATTCGCAGGAGCGCAGATTCGGATGGTTACTTATATTTCGAGGATGTCTTCTCTTCGGGCCGTAATTGCTAGTTGGTATACTTATATTATGTTTGATTGTGTTGTACTTATAATGTATTTGCTCTTATATTCTAGTTGGTAGTGGATTTGTTTCCATCCAACTATCATCCTTAGATACTTCTTATTGAGATCTAGTTTCATAGATATTGGTTATTTAATTATATTTGATTTTGGTGAATGAGATTTAGATTATATCCTGAGACCTGTGACATATGTTATACCACTTGTGGATTTGATATTCATATTACAACGTACGTATGGGTTTGGTTTTCATATATTAGAGTTGCCATATCCATGCGGCTGGCATGCTTACGTGTCCTAGTCCTACGTATTTTTGGGACTGGGGCATGACAGGCAACGCTCGAACGGACTCCTGAAGCACATCTTTCCTTCTTCCTTCCAATAAACTTGTTAATGGCTTATATTCGATTCAGTTGACCCTTCTTCCAAGTCTTCACATCTAAAATCTTGTATTCTTGCTTGCCCTGATCAAACGATACCAAGTAATAACTAAAATATGTCAAGATAAAAAAGGAATAGACTTGGATCATTATGCTTGTCAAATAAAACTTGTGAATGGTTACCTTATTGCATGCTAGTTTGTTTATAGTGTTCATCATATGCATAAATTGCAAGTTAGATGTACACTTCTTCTTTAAATTATGCTATGTATAGAACTCATCCCTAAAATACAATAAATTGTTCAGGAAGACTATGCAGAATGAATCGTGCTAATGCTACTTGTCATGTACTCGTGTTGCCTAAACTGCATGAATGGTTAACTTAATATAGACTCCGTTGATCATGGATAACTTGTGCATAAGGTCTTAGTTCCTGCGGACGTCACTGGGGCACTGGCACCTATCCAATCCGGATAGAACTTCTAGTTTAGTCTCTTATTCTGGACGGAATGGCTTGTTGCGCACCTTATTCTTTATGTTGCAAACCATCATGGTCATGACTATTGTCCATTATGGCAGCATGCCAGTGATCCCCTCGTATATTTAAACCTGTTGCAAACTAACTTGTGTCTTCGTGGCAGGGAAGGACATGGTAAGTGTTGTGCAGGTAGTTCAGACGGGCAGGTTAATGTTACCGAACGGTGGCAAGTATTTCATTGATTTCTATATGTATTGCTTGTTGTAAAATAAACTAAGATAAGATAGAAAGACCACAAATAATATGCATGCTTCATATAAACAACGTGTTGATTGGTATAGTTGGGTTAGCTTGCCTTCACCATTATGTTTCGATGTACTGACCCTCGTTAAAATAGGTTCCCCGCACTAAGGAGAGCCGAGCGAGGAGCAGAAGTCAATCCCCGATCCAGTCCAGCTGTAGGCGCGTCCTAAGCATGCCATCTTTTGAAGTATATTTTCAACAAGGAGCTAGCTACTCAAAACTCAAATGCAGCTCCGTGGAAAGGCCATCATTCTACCAGGTGGTCTTTATATTTTGAAGTTTAGTAAAGGATGTAATGTACAGGACTGCTATCTCATTTTGTGTCAACATTTTGTAAGCCCGTGTGGCAACCTTATGACTCAGTTCAAGAGTTTGTAATAGATGTTCATATTATTAATAAAAGAAAACTTTTTTATGTTTCAAATCTGTGTTTCAATTTATCTGGGTACTCTGAATATGTGCTCGCTATGCGAAATAAAAATACCTTAGCCTTGTGTGTACGCAACCTAGGCCCGCACGGCGGTCACGCCCGGGGGACGACTATCGATTCTAGGGAATTGGGGCGTGATGTCGCGTCCCAATCCCGTAAGGGCCTATTCCGTAGGGCCGATCGTCCTCGCTTGGTCCCTACGGAACCATTCGTCCTCGCTTGGTCCCTACGGAACCGTTCGTCCTCGCTTGGGCGCGATGCCGTGCAAGCCTAAGTTGCACTTGCACTAGGCAACGTACCTGCACAAGACACAAGTTAGACGAAAATATACATATATAGGCACAGAGTAAAAATGCAGAGAACCAAAGTTGAACACATTTGATAGCACACAAAATACTTTCATTTTATTAAATACTGAAGATTTGGATTACAAAGTGTTTGCTTGGCTGAGTTACAAAATATGCCTTAGAAGGCTTACAACTCTTTTCACATTCCCAAAACTAGCCACAACGCCCATTATATTATGCCCTTGTAGTAGGACCAAAATAACCAAAACATCTAGCAGAAGAAGAGTAGCCCACTGGAGAGGTAAGCAGCAGAGGAAGCAGCACGAACACAGTCCTAGGGAAGGGTGCGCACATGCTGATTCAGGTTGAGGATGCATGCCAAACTCTCGCTCCCAGCACCTGGATATTTGCCCACAAACGTGGGTCAGTACTACCACATGTACTGGTGAGCGACCGTGGCCAAACTCATCTTAGAAATCCACACTAAGTAAAGCATATGAAGCTAGCATTATTAGGTGATCTTTCTGGTTGTCTAGTTTCTTTTGAATAATTCATGCAAGAAAACATAGACAATATATCGCATATGCATATGATATTTCTTACCTACGGCCGAGCGGTTATTCCTGCAGCAGACACACAAGTTAGCCACAATATGCATATGAATAACTTATGAATCAATAAAGGCATCAAGTGTTAGGTATACAAGAAGGTAAACCTAGCATGCGCCCTAACTATATGATGGTCCCCTCCACGAGATTAGTAGTTAGGACGTACAAGCCCATCTCACTAATAGACGAGTCTCGGTCTACCCAAGGACGTACAAGCCTCAGGTATCTAGATCTCTTCCGGCCAAACGATCCCCAGTGCCCCAGGGACCGCTCGAGAGATAATCCTTGTGCACAAGTTGTCCTGACCAAATGCATGAATGCAAGCCCTATCAGAAAAATATGCTATCATGCAACTGATGAACAATGCACAACAAGTCTATCTCTTTTTCTCATTTTTCTAGCTCAAGTCCAGAGTCTTCTCGCCACAATTCTCAATGCACAGCATACAAGGGACAGTTAAGTATTCTATAAGCAACTAGTAAATTAGCAGTTCTATACTTGAAGCATGCAATACTTTCTTTCTCTTTTAGCTTATCTTTTTAGTGAGGCAACATATTTATGTGAACTAGAGATTCTTTATTAGGCATGCAGACTTAAAGGATTCATCGAAGGGCCTAAGCCACTCACCGAATGAATCGAACGAGAGGATGGGGAAGCCTTAAGCGACGTTCACTCTTTGGTTATGCGTCCTGAAAATGCAACAATACTTGATTAGCATACTTCGATCTCTTTCCCTTATGATTCGAAAAGAAAGCGCAAGCGAGAAGGCGAAATCATGAAAACCAAGTCATCGAAAGCAACTCAAAACACAAAGCAACACAAAACCAAAAAGCAAAGCAACCAACGAAAACTCTTGGACTCATTTCAATAGAAGCCGTTCGATTAATTCGAAGGGTTCATTGTACTTCGTCCGTGTTGATTTGGCGGTAAGGTTTCCCCGAGACTCGATTCTCAACCGAGTCGAAGCAGCGAAGTGTTCCATAAGTAACCGTTTGGAGCGGGGCATTACATACTACCCCACTGAGAAAAAGTTTCATCCTCGAAACTTAAGAGATCAAGGAGGCAAGGATCAAGCATCAAGAGTTCAAGGGAATAAGACTCACCAACATCGTGTCCACTCTCATCACGCTCAATATTCAACTGATACACTCTAGGCCTTCTTATCTGATCAGTTGGTTCCTGAGTAGGACCCGGAGGGGTCTGAGTCTCAACCCGAGCAGTCTTATTGTTCCCATTCTGGTATGGCGGCGGAACCCTCTCGTTTTGGCAGTTCACTGCCAGATGCCCCTTTTCCCCACAATTATAACACTCCTTATTTGCAGCACGATAAACATCCACGGTATGGCCTGGTTTGCGACAGTAATTGCATGTAGGACCTGGGCGCCGCTCGCCCGCTGTTTTCTTTTCTCCATCTTGGTATCTTTTAGCATGAGGGTTTCGAGGAGCGGTTGCCTTTTCCTGAGCACCTTTTGGCGAAAACTGCTCATTCTGTACCGCTGCCTCAAATGCTTGGATATATGTTTTACACTCCCGGTTCATAACATCTTTCCTCAGATTATCGTTTAAGCCTTTTATGAACCGATGCGTGTGGGCTGTCTCATCGGGAATCATCGAGCTAGCGAACTTAGCAAGTTTGGAGAATTCTGACTCATAATCTTCGACGGATATGCTCCCTTGCTTAAGTTCGGTAAACTCATCTTCTTTTCTCTGCCTGACAGCTGGCGGGAGGTAATGTGCAAGGAATGCTTCCTTGAACATTCCCCAAGTGATCCTACCGTCCTGATGCTTGGTGGCGAGGTCTGCTTTCTTGACTTCCCACCAATCGTGTGCACGTAACCGCAGCTGCATATCTGCGCACGCCACCCTCTTGTTCGCAGGTATTAAGGCAAAGCTAAACAAGCTCTCCATCTTTGCGACCCAGTCCATCACCTTATCCGGCGTGGTCCTGCCTTCAAACTCCGGAGGGTTCAACTTCAGGAACTCAGCGCCTTTAAAGGTAGACTTTTCGGCCGCGCGAGGAGGCTCATTCGTTTCTGCTAATCCTGCGCCTTGAGGCATGGTCGGGGCAGTCACAGGTGTTGCGGCGGTTCCCGATGCGCCACTATTTGCTGCTAGTGTTGTCACAATCTGCGTCAGGAAGTCAAGCTGGTTTTGTTGTGCCAAGGCTCTAGCATCAGCTCGTTGCTGTTGAGCCTCGAATCGTTCTTGTTGCGCAGCATGACGATCGTTTTGATTCTGTAACATTGCAATCAATCTATCCATTTGATTATCGCTCACGCTAGCTGCGCGCGATGACTCAGGGTTACCAGCACCTGTTCTTGTCATATTTGCTGCAAAAGAGAGTAGCTTGCATTAGTCTCATAACATATTATAGACTTATTGTATGGGACGTTGGGTTTTCATACTCTTAGGGACCTTTCTCACTCGATTTACTTCTTATAGATTCGAAATCAATTTTTGAAATTCGGGACTTTTGAAATCGCTTAAAAACTTATATTATTTTTGAAAACGATATTTGAAGAGGCCAAAGGTGTTGAACCATGCTCTGATACCACATGTCGCGCCCCGATCCCGTAAGGTCCTATCCCGTAGGGCCGATCGTCCTCGTTTGGTCCCTACGGAACCATTCGTCCTCGCTTGGTCCCTACGGAACCGTTCGTCCTCGCTTGGGCGCGATGCCGTGCAAGCCTAAGTTGCGCTTGCACCAGGCAACGTACCTGCACAAGACACAAGTTAGACGAAAATATACATATATAGGCACAGAGTAAAAATACAGAGAACCAAAGTTGAACACATTTGATAGCACACAAAATACTTTCATTTTATTGAATACTAAAGATTTGGATTACAAAGTGTTTGCTTGGCTGAGTTACAAAATATGCCTTAGAAGGCTTACAACTCTTTTCACATTCCCAAAACTAGCCACAACGCCCATTACATTATGCCCTTGTAGTAGGACCAAAATAACCAAAACATCTAGCAGAAGAAGAGTAGCCCACTGGAGAGGTAAGCAGCAGAGGAAGCAGCACGAACACAGTCCTAGGGAAGGGTGCGCACAAGCTGATTCAGGTTGAGGATGCTTGCCAAACTCTCGCTCCCAGCACTTGGATATTTGCCCACAAACGTGGGTCAGTACTACCACATGTACTGGTGAGCGACCGTGGCCAAACTCACCTTAGAAATCCACACTAAGTAAAGCATATGAAGCTAGCATTATTAGGTGATCTTTCTGGTTGTCTAGTTTCTTTTGAATAATTCATGCAAGGAAACATAGACAATATATCGCATATGCATATGATATTTCTTATCCACGGCCGAGCAGTTATCCCTGCAGCAGACACACAAGTTAGCCACAATATGCATATGAATAACTTATGAATCAATAAAGGCATCAAGTGTTAGGTATGCAAGAAGGTAAACCTAGCATGCGCCCTAACTATATGATGGTCCCCTCCACGGGATTAGTAGTTGGGACGTACAAGCCCATCTCACTAATAGACGAGTCTCGGTCTACCCAAGGACGTACAAGCCTCAGGTATCTAGATCTCTTCCGGCCGAACGATCCCCAGTGCCCCAGGGACCGCTCAAGAGATAATCCTTGTGCACAAGTTGTCCTGACCAAATGCATGAATGCAAGCCCTATCAGAAAAATATGCTATCATGCAACTGATGAACAATGCACAATAAGTCTATCTCTTTTTCTTATTTTTCTAGCTCAAGTCCAGAGTCTTCTCGCCACAATTCTCAATGCACAGCATACAAGGGACAGTTAAGTATTCCATAAGCAACTAGTAAATTAGCAGTTCTATACTTGAAGCATGCAATACTTTCTTTCTCTTTTAGCTTATCTTTTTAGTGAGAAAACATATTTATGTGAACTAGAGATTCTTTATTAGGCATGCAGACTTAAAGGATTCATCGAAGGGCCTAAGCCACTCACCGAATGAATCAAACGAGAGGATGGGGAAGCCTTAAGCGACGTTCACTCTTTGGTTATGCGTCCTGAAAATGCAACAATACTTGATTAGCATACTTTGATCTCTTTCTCTTATGATTCGAAAAGAAAGCGCAAGCGAGAAGGCGAAATCATGAAAATCAAGTCATCGAAAGCAACTCAAAACACAAAGCAACACAAAACTAAAAAGCAAAGCAACCAACGAAAACTCTTGGACTCATTTCAATAGAAGCCGTTCGATTAATTCGAAGGGTTCATTGCACTTCGTCCGTATTGATTTGGCGGTAAGGTTTCCCCGAGACTCGATTCTCAACCGAGTCAAAGCAGCGAAGTGTTCCATAAGTAACCGTTTGGAGCGGGGCATTACACGTGACATGTTGGTATCAGAGCACAGCTTCAAGTTTCTTTGACTCTCAGACTGGAAAAGTTCCTTTAACGATCAAATCCCTGTGCGAACTCTTGAACTCGTTAGGCCAAAATGAGATACGTTCATACAATGAGTCCATAATACATTATGATCCTGATGTAATTTAACTTCTTTTGAAGGAATGGCTCAAGCACAATCCTCAATGCAAGCACCGGGCGAGACGCAAGTCCAGGAGAGCAGTTCTGGCACTTCAGGAAGCTCTCGAAGCCAGCGAGCCATGTCTTGAGCCGATCCACTTCAGCAAATGATGCGGATGTTAGAAGCTAACCAACAAAGGGATGAAGCTTGTTATAAATGGGCTGAGAAACGAGCGGATGAGAGACTACTCAAGTTTCAAGATAATATAAAGATACGATTCTCAGTCCAATAAAAGCAGGTAGATACCCTACAGCAGATTGTTCAGACTTTGGTCTCCAACCAGTCTACGGCGATAGTAGCGACCCCGGTGGAGCAACCAACGCTTGAAGTCGAGATGCCTTAAACTCCAAGGAAGAGGGAAGTGACTGCCTTCGACTTTGGCGACTTCAAAAAAGTCTACAACACAGCATTCAAGGGGATTGAGGATCCGACTGTGGCTCTAGATTGGTTGGCCGAACTTGAGGATCATTTCTTACTGCTGGAAGTACCTGAAGAGAAACGCGTTGTATATGCTCAACTGCAGCTTCGTCTCAACACGCACGATTGGTAGGACGTGCATCGACGATCTCTTCCAGTTGATGATGGAGGGGAGGCGATAGCATAGGCCACTTTTTGTGGCGTGTTTGAGAAATAGTTTATACCCCCACCTGTACGACGACAGAAGGAAAACGAGTTTATATAACTACGGCAGGACAGCATGACAGTTAAGCAATACTCTGTTGAGTTCAACAGGCTTGCCAAGTTTGCCAGCTCCTATCTACCCGATGCAGTGAGTCATGCCAGACGATTCGAAGAAGATTTATGTCCCGCCATCCACGTACACGTAGTCGTTCCACAATACCAGACAATGCTGGAAGTATTGAACCATGCTCTTTCTCTTGAACCGCAGTATCCTCACGTTGCTGCCGGCGCTGTGCATACCTCCAATCACAAACGCCATAGCAATGATAGAGAAAACACCTCTGTAAAGCGCCCAAACAACAGCGGCAAGCAGAAAGCACATTCAGACCTGATATGTTTCTTTTGTAAGAAATATGGACACGTCGTCGATGATTGTCGTATGAAACTTGGGTTATGCCTGGCTTGCGGTAAATCAGATCATGATATCAGTACATGTCTGTACCGCTACAATCGTCGTACTCAGCATCCAAATCAGGCGACTGTACCTCAGGCCAATCAAGCTGTGCCCCAGCAAGAGCATCGCCATGCTCAAGGCCGGGTCTGTACAATGACACGAGAGGAAGCTTTGGCCTCAGACACCGTCATGTCAGGTACTTTTTTTTTAAATAATATACCTGCTCGTGTGCTATTTGATTCTGGTACAACGCATAGTTTCATATCCACAAATTTTGTCGTAGAGAACAATATAGAAATGACTCCGTTGTATCTATACTTAAGTGTTAGTACCCCCTCCGGCACAAAAAATACCTGTCTGTTCAGTATACCATGGTGGTTACATCTGTATTGGAGGAAGGAAGCTATCGCTTGATGTTAGGGACTTTGATATCATTTTGGAAATGGATTGGCTCGGCGCCTGCTCGGCAACTATCGAGTGTGCAGAGAAACGAGTCATCTTTCGCCTGCCTGGAGAAGTCAAATTCTGCTACACGAGTAGTCTAGCAACTGATACGACCAGGGCCTGCATGGTAATTTCTACAACATCTGCTATACGAATGTTACACTCAGGCTGCGAGGGATTCCTAGCGTCGGTTCAGGACACACAGCAGGACTACGCAAACGTCGAGTCTTCTTCCATTGAGGCAGAGTTCCCTGATTTATTTTTGAACGAACTACCCGACATGCCACCAGACCGAGAGATCGAATTCACCATAGACACCTTCCCAAATACACAGTCGATCTCTAAGTCTCCGTACAGAATGGCCCCTGCTGAACTAAAAGAGTTAAAGTGCCAACTTCAAGAGTTACTGGATCGTGGGTTCATCCGTCCGAGCGTGTCTTCTTGGGGTGCGCCTGTGCTCTTCGTGAAGAAGAAAGATGGGACGCTACGCCTCTGCATCGATTATCGGAAGCTGAATAAAGTCACTATCCGAAACAAGTATCCTCTGCCAAGAATAGATGACCTATTTGATCAGCTACAGGGGGCAACAATGTTTTTAAAAATTGATCTTCGCTCGGGCTACCACCAGCTGAAGATTAAGCCAGAAGACATGCCAAAGACTGCCTTTCGAACCCGTTACGGGCATTACAAGTTTTCTGTTATGCCGTTTGGACTGATGAATGCACCTGCTGAATTCATGGATTTGATGAATCGAGTATTTTGACCCTGCATCGATAAATTTATGGTTGTTTTATAGACGACATCTTAGTATACTCGAAGAATAGGGATGAACACGCAGGACACCTGCGGATGGTACTTCAAACCATTCGAGACAATAAGTTGTATGCCAAGCTGAGTAAATACAAATTCTGGTTGGATAGCATATCCTTTCTAGGGCACATTATCTCTATACAGGGTATTTTAGTTGACCCGAAGAAGATAGAAGCCATCGTGCAGTGGAAACGGTTGGAGTCAGCTAGCGATATACGGAGCTTCCTTGGTCTGGCGGGCTACTACCGGAGATTTATACAAGATTTTGCAAAGATTGCATCGCCCCTGACTTAGCTCACTCGGAAGGGAGTAAAGTTCACTTGGACGGACGATTATGAAGCTTCGTTTACGGAGTTAAAGTAGCGCCTCGTCTCAGCCCCAATTCTTACCCTTCCGGACGGACCTGACGACTTCAAAATATACAGTGATGCATCAGGTAAGGGTATGGGATGTGTCTTGATACAAAGGGATAAAGTGGTAGCCTTCGTATCGAGGTAGATAAAGCCTCACGAGAAGAACTACCCAACGCATGATTTAGAACTGGCTGCGGTGGTATTCGCGCTGAAGCTGTGGCGCCACTACCTTTATGGTGTACCGTGCGAGATTTATACAGACCATAAAAATTTGAAATATCTATATACACAAAAGGATTTGAATCTTCATCAACGGCGCTGGCTCGAACTTCTTAGCGACTTTGACCTCATGATCAGATACACGCCTGGTAAGGGAAACATTGTAGCTGATGCACTGAGTCGAGTGTTCGTTAGGAGTTTGGCTATTGATGACAGGTTGTGTCAAGACCTTGAATCCTTGGGCATTACATTACTAATCAGATACAAAAAGGGGGCGCAAGTGGCACAACTGTGCCTCGAGCCTGACTTGTTACAAAAGGTCCAGGCTACTCAGAAGGATGACCTATTCCTGTAAAAGATCAAAGGTCTTATTTCAGCAGAAAAGGTAACCGACTTTGCGGTAGACACGGACGGGATGATCCAAGTGAAGGAAAGACTGTGCATTCCAAATGATGCAGGCCTCAGAAAAGAGATACTCACTGAAGCTCATTATGCTAGTTATACTTCCATCCGGGTAGAACAAAGATGTATCGAGATCTCTGTACGACATTTTGGTGGCATGGCTTGAAATGAGATATGGTGCTGTTCTTGTCGCATTGCATAGCTTATCAAAGGGTAAAGGCCGAACACCAGAAGTCGGGCGGAGAGATGTAGAACCTCGCTATTCCGGAGTGGAAATGGGAACATATAACAATGGATTTCATTATTGGCTTGCCAAAGACGCAACGGAGGAATAATGTCGTCTGGGTCATTGTTGATCACCTCACCAAGTCAGCTCACTTTTTGTCTATCAAGTCTATTTGGAGTACCGACCGCTTCGCTCAGATCTACCTCAACGAAATTGTTCGACTCCACGGCGTGCCAGTATCCATAGTCTCCGATAGAGATGGTCGATTCATATCGCATTTTTGGGAAAGCCTGCAGTCAGCAATGGGGACGAAGTTGAAGTTCAGCTCTACCTACCATCCACAGACCGACGGCCAAACAGAACATGTCAACCAAATCCTCGAAGACATGCTATGACTCTATACCTTAGACTTAAAGACGAGTTGGGACCTGCATCTACCGTTAGCTGAATTTACATACAACAACAGTTTCCAATCCAGCATCCAGATGGCGCCGTATGAGGCATTGTATGGGCGGAAGTGCAGATCCCCGATCTATTGGGACGAAGTTAGAGAATAGCAGATACTTGGCCCTGAACTTGTGGAGCAAACCATTCAAAAGATTCGTTTGATCCGGGAAAGACTAAAGGTAGCTCAAAGTCGCCAAAAGAGCTACGCTGATGCGCATCGATGGCCACTTGAGTTTCTAGAAGGAGATCGTGTATTTCTTGAAGTTTTGCCCATGCAAGGAGTTACCAGATTTGGAGTAAAGTTAAAGCTAAGTCCGAGATTTGTCGGTCCGTTTGAGATACTAAAGCGAGTCGCCTCAGTTGCATATCAGATTGCCTTACCGTCGTCACTATCCGAAGTGCACAATATTTTTCATGTTTCTCAACTTAGGAAGTATATGCATGACCTGAGCCACGTGGTAGATCTGGATCAACTGGACCTTAGTGCAGAATTGACGTATGTCGAACAACCTGTGCAAATTTTTGATCGGAAGGAAAATCTGCTTCGAAGTCGTTCAGTTTCTCTCGTACGTGTGCTTTGGCGAAATCACTCGGTAGAAGAATCCACTTGGGAGCTTGAATCTGAGATGAGGGAAACGTTCCCCTTATTATTTTCTAGCAGTAGATTCTATTCCTAAGTTTTGGGATAAAACTTCCAATTAGTTGGGTAGGATGTGGTATCCCGTTTCCCCTATTCGGAGAGCGCGGCTAAGAAATACAAGACTGTATCATTCGATCAGGATATATTGAATTAAGAACTCATCCTCGTT
Organism: Iris macrosiphon; assembly: GCA_036927795.1. Taxonomy (NCBI): domain Eukaryota; kingdom Viridiplantae; phylum Streptophyta; class Magnoliopsida; order Asparagales; family Iridaceae; genus Iris; species Iris macrosiphon. Next base: position 188,117 of record JAYESA010000155.1, read on the forward strand.
ATGGATTTGTTTCTTCGGAATCGATTCCCACATTCAGTAGACCGTGTCCCTAGGATCGACTTAGCGGCAGAGTCAGGAGGGACCTCTCCGCTGCATCTTTTGTTGCCTCAGTTTTTGCTGTCGCTTGTTGCTTTCGTGCTTTGAGTTGGTTTTCGGATTTGCCTGAGTTTCTTAAATGGTTTCGATGGATTTTATTATTTTCGTTCGTTGAACTGCACTTCAATTCTGATAATAAAAAAGAATGGAAGAGGTATTGATCAGCTGTTCATGGCAATGCAGGTGAACAAGCAGTAGGCAATGCTCGAACGGACTCCTGAAGCACCTCTTTCCTTCTTCCTTTTAACAAACTTGTGAGTGGCTTATATTTGATTCAGTTGTCCCTTCTTCCAAGTTTTCAAATCTAAAATCTTGTATTCTTGCTTGCCCCGATCAAACGATACCAAGTAATAACTAAAAGATATCAAGATAAAAAGGAATAGACTTGGATCATTATGTTTGTCAAATAAAACTTGTGAACGGTTACCTTATTGCATGCTAGTTCATTTATAATGTTCATCATATGTATAAATTGCAAGTTAGATGTACACTTCTTCTTTAAATTATGCTATGTATATAACTCATCCCTAAAATGCAATAAATTGTTCAGAAAGACTATGCAGAATGAATCGTGCTAATGCTACTTGTCTTGTACTTGTGTTGCCTAAACTGCATGAATGGTTAACTTAATATAGACTCCGTTGATCACGGATAACTTGTTCAAAAGGTCTTAGTTCCTGCGGATGGTCGCTGGGGCACTGGCACCGATCCAATCCGGACGGAACTTCTAGTTTAGTCTCTTGTTCTGGACGGAATGACTTGTAGTGCACCTTGTTCTTTACGTTGCAAACCATCATGGTCATGACTATTGTCCATTATGGCAGCATGCCAATGATCCCCTCGTATATTTAAACCTGTTGCAAATTAACTTGTGTCTTCGTGGCAGGAAAGGACATGGTAAGTATTGTGCATGTAGTTCAGACGGGCAGGTTAATATCACCGAACGGTGGCAAGTATTTCATTAATTTCTATATGTATTGCTTGCTGTAAAAAAAACTAAGGTAAGATAGAAAGACCACAAATAATATGCATGCTTCATATAAACAACGGGTTGATTGGTATAGTTGGGTTAGCTTTCCTTCACCAGTACGTTTCGATATACTGATCCTCGTTGAAACAGGTTTCGTACACTAAGGAGAGCCGAGCGAGGAGCAGAAGTCAATCCCCGATCCAGTCCAGCTGTAGGCGCGTCCTGAGCGTGCCATCTTTTGAAGTATATTTTCAACAAGGAGCTAGCTACTCAAAACTCAAATGCAGCTCCGTAGAAAGGCCATCATTCCACCAGGAGATTTTTATATTTTAAAGTTTAGTAAAGGATGTAATGTACAGGACTGCTATCTCATTTTGTGTCAATATTTTATAAGCCCGTGTGGCAATCTTATGACTCAGTTCAAGAGTTTGTAATAGATGTTCATATTATCAATAAAAGAGAACTTTTCCATGTTTCAAATCTGTGTTTCAATTTATCTGCGTACTCTGAATATATGCTCGCTATACGAAATAAAAATACCTTAGCCTTGTGCGGTGCGCAACCTAGGCCCGCACGGTAGTCACGCCCGGGGGACGACTATCAATTTCACGAAATTGGGGCGTGACATAGCTGGTTGGATTATTGACCCAGGGACAATGATTATCGGACAATAGACATGACCCTAGATTGTCAGATGTAGGACTGAGATATTGCTTATAGACTAAGGTAGAGTTCCTTAGCTGGTTGGATGTTGCCCTTTAAGGAAAGAATATTGACATAGAGACTTGACCCTAGAGTGTTGGATGAGTAGTTATGGTCGAGGGTTAAACTGCTATGGTGCATCAGTCGTACAAAAATAGAGTATGATCAGAAAGTGGGGTAGAGTCCCTCAGATTGGTTGGATTTGGTTGTCCCTATGATAAGAGATAAATAATGCCCTAACAGCCATCTGTATTAGGTAAGTTACCTATAATACATAGGTTTAGTTGTTAGTGTAGCTAAACATAGAGGCTTAATCGAATATTAAGTTAATCGTTGGAGACCCATAGGATGACCCTATTGATGTTGCCTGAGTGATATAACTTCGATAAGATTTGCTTAGTATGTGTTGAGAGTTAGCCCGTGATAGATAGACGGGTTAGGAGTCAGAATGGGTGCCTTCGGAAAGATGGATTGTGTTGGAATAGTTAACATGATGAGAAACAAGTTTGGGAGTGACGGTTTCGGATAAACGGATTGGTGGCCTTCGACGGAATAAAGGGTTGGAAATTTGATTCAATGGATTGAAATTTACTTGAAAATATTAGAATATCGAGTTGGAATAAAGGAAGCAAACTTGTAACAACGAGGTGGGATAATGTGCAAAATTTTAGGTCGGCTTAGCATGACGAATAATGAGGTGACCCTCGGATTAAAACATTAGCAAATTTTTGTGTCGATGGATTGTTACTAAGTTTGCTTTATCGAGCTTGTGAATATGGACCGGAACATGGTTCGAAAGGAACTTTGGATTCATTGGATGTCTATGACACTGAGATGGAAAGTAGCGCTTCCGAGTTGTTGGAAGTGCAAATTTTGTTGGTTCATAAAAGATGTTCCTTGAGTTTGGCAGAAGTTAAGTTCAATGCTAGGGTGAATAGTATAATGTGGGTAGTCCATGTGGCCTGTATAATTCATCTCAAAGGATCATGCTTATACGAAAATTATATCATTTGAGACAGACCATAAGAGAAGTTTAGAAGGATTTGGCATATAGGGGATCGAAACGATATGAGTGAATGTTGAACTGGTTAAAGGAAAACTTGGTTATATAAGTTGTGCGATGGAAAAATTTGTGTTAAAAAGATACTAACGGGATGGACCGAGGATATGACTGAGAAAGTAAAATGATAATAAAAATTGTGGCCAAGGAACAGTTTGGTCGGGCATAGTAAATGATCCATATTTTGGGATGAAGTAGCAATGTAGCCGTATGATTTCTCTAACCATTGGCATTTGCTGAGTGCATCATATTTCGGGGATATGTCATGACCCGCACCCAGTGTAGAGATACGAGTACGTGAGTACGTCCAGCCTACGCCGCAGTGTCGGTGGTAGAATATTGTCTAGGTCATCAATACTATCAAAACATCTCACACAATATATATAATGTACCTGTCTTGGCACCTCAACTCCAAATGGAGGAACAATATGATAATATGATAAAGGTAATCCATACTCAATCATAATATAAAACAAGAGAAAGATATGACACGATATAGAATAAAAGAATTGGAAGTCACAATTCATAAATATAACTCATCTCCAAGTCCAATAGACTAGCAAAATAATCTCAAATATAATATATGCCAAAATGTCTAACTAAGTCATATCTAATACAATAATCTAACTATCTGCTACTAGCTGATAATCTCCAGATATCGGCTCCTCCTAAGCTACCGTCTCCAACTCTATGCCAACTACGTCCCGAGGTCCATAGTGTGTAGGATACCAGTCATCTAAATTATCTGAAAAATATATCCAATCAGGATTGGAGCGAAGCACACCTTTAATAGTAGTTTCAAATGAATGATAAAGACTATATAACAGTAAATAGAGAGAATATACAAAATAAATAGAGCATGAACTGAAAATATATAGGATATAAAAATGTTATAAATAGTACAAGAGAGATGAGCATCATATACAAGAGTCAGGAAATACAACTAACTAAGTGAGTGAGTACTAGCTTCGACATGTGATCGATTTGGAAACTTGCATATGAATATGGCCTGATTAATCATACGTGAGGTCTATGATTAACAATCACAGGGACATGCACAGGGAGGGGTATGATCACATATCTAACTAACACTCTCTGCCCCGACTAGTATAGTGTATCCAACCATGATACGCTACGACACGAGATTATATGAGAATTGAGCTAATCTTCTTATGAATCGGTGTCTATCCATATACAAGATCACAGGACACGCACAGGGTTCACAGGAAAAAACATCTCATGACAGGATCTAGGAAATACCAATCCGTGTAACCATGTATCAAGAAGTCAAAGATATCTACACTAAATACAAGAAACATAGAAGATATCATAAACAGAAAACTGTCAGAAAATATACTCGCTTCTGGTCCTGAGCAAATAATGTAACTCGGTGCTCAAGCTGGTATCACACAATCCTATATATGAATAATTATGTCAATGGGTGTAAAGAATGATATATATGCTAAATGAGTCAAAATACGCTTTTTAGGTCATTTCTAAGTCAAAATAGTCAAACTAGACCAGCTTTGGGTCAAACCAGTCAAACTTAGTCAAACTAGCTATTTCTAGATTGCATGAGTCTATATCTAGGTTATTGGGTCCATACACTACTTATCTAGGCTATGCTAGCGATATTAGGATACTAGAGTATCATAGCTATATAGTATCACAAGATACACAATAATACATTATATACTAGTTATCCTATAGTCAATACTAACTCTATATTAATACCTTGGTTTTGAGGCCAACTTGGTATCACATTCTAACTACCCTCTAGATACTCAATATCAATACCTTGAGTTAAAATCCAAACTTTAGCATTACCTTGGTATCACAAGGTAATACTAGACTTAACATAACCCAATTAAAACTTAACTAGTATATATATATATATATATATATATATATATATATATATATATATATATATATATATATATATATATATATGTAATATATGTAATATATGTAATATATTAACTCCTATATAACAATTCATATATCTATTTATATATATAACTAACTATTACATACTACAACTAAACATACAACTAATAACTTAATTAATCAACTACATATACATACATCAACTAATATTAACACATACTAAACTAACTAATAACTGAAACACTAACAGTTACACTAATAGTCATCTACTTCTAACAAATACATGTATCAATTAACTAATGGATCAATAACTAAACTAACTGAATATATAACTAATAGATATCTTAATACTAACATTCAACTACTAATCATCTCCCTAAAGTTGCTAATAGACACTAACACTATCATGACAATGTTTTAACTCATATATAACAATCATATATAACTAAATAACTATAATTAATAACTTATAACTTATTAACTAACATATACATCTAAACCATCATCTCCCAAACTCTAACATACTGCTGCTGCAAATGTTGTAGCTCCTAACCATCAGTTGCTAAGGCAGCTCCCTGCTGTGCACACAGTGTGCACATAACTGTGTAAACCCCCTGAATTTTCAAATTATTAAATCTTGGATTTTTTCCAATTTTCTGGAATTTTCTGGAAATTTTCTGAAATTAAAATCAAGGTTCTTAATTATTAAATAATTTTTAATTGTTAATAAATAATATTAAAATATTATGAAAATAATATTTTTGGGTGTAAAATAAAAAACTGGACTTAGGGTAATTTTTCTGGATTTTTCTGGGCCTCAGACCTATTTTTAAATGCCTAAAAACTAATTTTAATTAATTTTAACTGATTTCTTTTATTATTATTTATTATTATTATTATTTTTATTATTTTTATTATTTTTATTTTTCTCTTCTTTTGGGCCGGCCCGGCCCAGTGGGCCGAAGCCCAGCCCAGCCCAGCCGTTCCCTTGCGGGTCGGGCGGGTCTGCCCGGAGACCCGACCCGCCAGTCCGGAGACCCGGTCTCCCTCTCCCCACGCCGCCCGCGTCCCGCGCCGGACGCCCCGCTCAGCCGGCCATGCGCCCCCACGTTCCCCCGCCGGTCCGCCCGGCTCGCCCCGCCCTCAGCGGCCACGTCCCCTTCCCCTCCGCCGTTCCCGGCGCCTCTCTCTCCCTCACTCCCCTATTTAAACCCGCCCGCCCGATCGTGTCTACCTCCGCCACCCGACCACCCTCGCCCCACCTTGCACCACCCGCCCCACAGCCGCCGTTCCCGGCGCTGCCCCACTCCGCATCGCCTCGCCCAGCCGCACCGGAGACCCCGGCCGCCCTCCTCTCCGTTCCAGCAGCTCCAGAAGCCGCAGCCACCGTTCCCGGCGCCGCCCCGCTCCGCCGTGCCTCCGCCCGGCCGCGCCCAAGCGTCCCCGACCGCCTCCGGCCAGTCAGCGCCGCCTCTGGCCGGCCGCCCCTCCGCTGGAGCTCCCAGACCGAACCCTAACCCTAGCCCTAATTCAGTTCCCGTGTCCGACACGAGTCGGACACGACTCGACCCTGATTTTCGGGTCCCTTCAGGTGAGTGTAACTTTCTGTTCGTAGCTCTGTTTTCGATTCCGTAAATTGCGTTGTGAAGCCTGTAAGACTCTCTCGGTGTCCGGACAAACCGCTCGGGGCATCGCGTCCTGTGGTGATCGCACACCGCGATCCAAAAACAGGAAAAACCAGACCCTGTTTCACCCCGGAACTGAGTGCGTCCCGCCAAACGGGATGACTTGGTCGCATGCGGTCTTTACAGATACGTGCGCGTTGTCGATACGGACGTGTGAGATTTTGCGGAAGCTGATTCGGGTGTGCGTGCACACCGGAATCAACGCATATCCGCGGACATCGCCCCGTATCCGACTTTTCTGCAATTCACCCTAACTTCTTGTACACTCGTCGGATCGAGACGAAACTTGCGCCATCGGACTCGTAGCGATACGCTGGTCCTGTGGGTCAAGTTTGGTTCAATTCTGAGAACGTTGACGAAATCGCGTGTCGTGGGCCCCACAGGCCCCGCTCGACGGGCGATTTTGTGTTCGGCTCATCGGAATCCAAATCTGGAAGTTCCGTTGGGTTCGTATCAGCATTTCTGACCTATTGACACTAAGTTTGGGGAATTTGGAGACCTTTGACCTGGACACGTTTTTCGGTGCAAAGCGGGCCCACCGGCGGACCCCGTTTTGACCCGAAACTGTCGTTTTTGTCCTTGTCTCCAAATTGGACCCAAGGACAGGCGTTTCTAGCTATTCGACATCTTTTGAGCGTGATGGTAATGTCTATTTCAGCTTTTGGACTCATCTCTGGAATTTTTTCCCAAGAACCAAATTAATCAGATCCAAACATCAGGCAAGTACCTGCACTTCAAGTTAATCTTTATATTGTGATAATTAATTCCCTGCTTTACTAGTACCATTGATGATTACACGTAGTGCTAGAATACTGGATTTCATGTCTTGGATACTGTATTTCATGTCTTGCTTTTCATGTCGGGTGGGAGAATACTAGAAGGCATGTAGTTTACCTTTTCCCCTATCATGTTTAATAGCTGATGGTACGCGACTGTACCCTCAGCCGAATCTCGATTTTTCATGTTTAATAGTCGTCTATGACGGCCGGATTAGCCTTATAAACTCCTACATGCCAACTATGTATTCTAAAACAAACACAAGTTCACACAGATAGTTTCTAGATCTTGTTATAGTTCTTGCTGACTGTTGTAGTTTCATCTCCTGTCTCATTTATTTCCTGCTTTCTCATATTCCTGTTTATAGCATTAACTCTGAGATATTGATGTTCTTTTATGCAACTTTCTCAATATGATACTCAATTTAATTGTCATAAATATTTAGTTTAATCTTGTTGTGCACTGTGTACTTTGCTCCTTTCCTGACTGGATCCGTTGTTTTAGGCGATGATGAGAACCTTGCCCCCACCTATTATGGCCCCTATGAGGCAGCAGGTGATACAGTTGCAGAGCCAGTTCCCGCACAGGAAGCTACTCCTGCGGAGTAGTTAGCAGTAGTTATCTTAGTTATTTGCTCTTTATCTTAGTAATCGGGTTTGTCCCCGATTTCATTCTGAATTTCTGTACTAAACATTTGAATCTGTTGTCGCATATATTTCATTTGAAATCTTAAGTTTCTGTTTCCCATTATTATTTTGCCTATGTTATATTGTGAATGAGCTAGTTTAGTAAATCTGGAATTGACCTAGACAGCGTACTACCGCCGACTCTGCGGCGTAGGCTGGACGTACCCACGCACTCGTGCCCAAATTTTCGGGTGCGGGTCGTGACACATTTTTGTGGTGGCCCATGTAGGTCCTATCCTTAAATAGGGTAATACCCTAGGACAGGGTATGGAATAAGATTGAGGATTCTAGGAAAAACTCATTCACAATATAGGGTCCTTATTTTAATTCTTGATATCATTTCTGCTCAATTTTCCTATCGCCTTTGATTTCCAAGTATTCTATTCTGATCTTCCTATCCCTTAACCTTTCAGAATGGTCCAGACAAGGAACACAGTAGGAGGCACATCAGAACCAGCTGAGCAGAATGTGCCCGAGACTCTTGCACTCCCGCCGCCTCCATCTGTTCCGGCAGTTACTCTGGATGGGACACAGCTACTTGGAGTGTTCCAGGGATTGGTGGAATCCCAGAAAGAACAGACTGTACTTCTGCGGACCAGCCTCTCAGAAGCTCTTAAGTCCCAGGAGTCGTCACTCAAGAGGCCAGGGAGTGCTAAAGACTTCAAGAATCTTAGACCCCTAGAATTCTACGGAACTGAGGGCATTCTCTATGCCGATGAGTGGATAGAGAATGTCGAGAGACTCCTGAAGACTGCTCGGGTCCCTGATGACCTCAAAGTGGAGTCCGCAAGCCTGCAACTGTTCGATATTGCTCGAACCTGGTTCAGAGATGAACCCCAACTATCTGCTCCTGACCTCACCTGGGAGGACTTCAAGAGGCTATTCAAGGAGAAATTCTACCCCGAAGTGGCTCGGGAAGCTCTCGAAAGCCAATTCGAGAGACTGGAACAAGGTAACCTGTCTGTTGATGAATATACTGCTGAATTTAGCAGGTTAAGCCACTTTGCGGAGTAAATGGTTCGTACCCCGGAGGACAGAGCCCGTAGATTCAAGAAGGGGCTGTCTCCGAATATTCGCCTTGCTATCACCACCAGCCGAGCTCGCACCTATAAGAAAATCCTGAGCGTGGCACAGGGCGTTGAGAGAGATATGGGGCATAAACTAAAACGAGAGAGAGATACCAAAAATGCGGGACCCAACAAGCGCCCTTTTCAACAACAACAACAACAGCAGAGGGCCCCGCAGCAAACTCAGCGTCCTCTCCCTCGAGCTCCAGCACCCCAACACCAGGCTCAGGGACAGAACCAACAAGCTGCTGCTTGTAACTTTTGCCAAAAACAAGGTCACACCTGGCAAGTTTGTAGGAAGAGACTGGGTGCCTGTCTATATTGTGGATCAACAGAACATCAAGTGAGGGACTGCCCCACTGCTCCAAGATGCGGACAAGCTTACGTGATGACCGTGGAGAACGCGCAAACTCTGGAAGCAGCTAATGCGCGTAAGTGACTCGTAGATACCTTTTTCTAGTATTATTTTCGTGCCTATTGGTTCGTGACCTCAGCCCCAACCTAGTAATTTTTTGAACTTGCTAAATAACCTAGTATGCTTTTAAATTTGATAACTGTAGAGATTTTTAGAGGCTTTTGCTATTGTGCTTATTTTGTGTTATTCTGTGAACTTCAATAATTTTGTGCCTCCTTTTTCATCATCATCTAGCGCACTTAATTTTGCTGAACTCGATTTATGCTGCTATTTTATAGCCTAGTTTTGCAAGCTTACCCTTTATTGGGCTTATTCATGACACATGTATTATTGAGGCCTGATCAACCCCACTAATACAAAGTGTCTATTCAGAATCAGTGTACTACGGTCTGATCAACCTTAGTGCATTTTGATTCGCACTTCGCACGACTACTTTATGTGGATTGAGATATAAAGTTGACTAGTATACTTGCCCCTAAATACGTCCAAGCATATCGTATCAGTTACATAACTGAACTAATACGAGCATGCGAACAAATGATTACCAGAATAGAATCTCAATCCATAACCGCCTGACCATTCCTATTAGAATTCCTTAAACGCCTTGATCCCTATACCTCTGTTCTACCACCTCGCCCTTAAACTCTTTATTATTGATCCTCGTCTTCCCTTATTTTCGGAAAGACAAAATCCTGTGTTTGGTATAAGTTTAATTTGTAGTGCTAGACATACCCCTCAGACCGGTCGAATTGATGATAACCCTTTATGACTAAGGGAATACCATAGGTGGTGTATTTGTGTTGCAGATTTAAAGATTCAATACCATGATTTATTAAGTTGTGACCTAGCCTTACTAGTTGTACAGCCTTAGCGGATATATGGGTAAAATTTTAAGTTGGGTAGCGACCGCAATGTTCACCTGACAGAAACCCGTTAGACTGTAATCAAGTGAGTTTGGACAGAGAGAACCCTGCCATATTTTAAATTTTGAGGAAGAAATTTTTGTAAGTTGGGTAGGTTGTAAATCCCCTGAATTTTTAAATTATTAAATCTTGGATTTTTTCCAATTTTCTAGAATTTTCTGGGAATTTTCTGAAATTAAAATCAAGGTTCTTAATTATTAAATAATTTTTATTTATTAATAAATAATATTAAAATATCATAAAAATAATATTTTTGGGTGTAAAATAAAAAACTGGACTTAGGGTAATTTTTCTGGATTTTTCTGGGCCTCAGACCTATTTTTAAATGCCTAAAAACAAATTTTAATTAATTTTAACTGATTTCTTTTATTATTATTTATTATTATTATTTATATATTTTTTTTTTTCTCTTCTTCTGGGCAAGCCAGGCCTAGTGGGCCGAAGCCCAGCCCAGCCCAGCCGTTCCCTTGCGGGTCGGGCGGGTCTGCCCGGAGACCCGACCCGCCAGCCCGGAGACCCGGTCTCCCTCTCCCCACGCCGCCCGCGTCCCGCGCCGGACGCCCCGCTCCGCCGGCCATGCGCCCCCACGTTCCCCCGCCGCTCCGCCCGGCTCGCCCCGCCCTCAGCGGCCACGTCCCCTTCCCCTCCGCCGTTCCCGGCGCCTCTCTCTCCCTCACTCCTCTATTTAAACCCGCCCGCCCGATCGTCTACCTCCGCCACCCGACCACCCTCGCCCCACCGTGCACCACCCGCCCCGCAGCCACCGTTCCCGGCGCCGCCCCGCTCCGCCGTGCCTCCGCCCGGCCGCGCCCCAGGGTCCCCGACCGCCTCCAGCCAGTCAGCACCACCTCTGGCCGGCCGCCCCTCTGCCGGAGCTCCCAGACCGAACCCTAACCCTAGCCCTAATTCAGTTCCCGTGTCCGACACGAGTCGGACAAGACTCGACCCTGATTTTTGGGTCCCTTCAGGTGCGTGTAACTTTCTGTTCGTAGCACTGTTTTCGATTCCGCAAATTGCGTTGTGAAGCCTGTAAGACTCTCTCGGTGCCCGGACAAACCGCTCGGGGCATCGCGTCCTGTGGTGATCGCACACCGCGATCCAAAAACAGGAAAAACCAGACCCTATTTTACCCCGGAACTGAGTGCGCCCTGCCAAACGGGACGACTTGGTCGCATGCGGTCTTCACAGATACGTGCGCGTCATCGATACGGACGTGTGAGATTTTGCGGAAGCTGATTCGGGTGTGCGTGCACACCGGAATCAACGCGTATCCGCGGACATCGTCACGTATCTGACTTTTCTGCAATTTGCCCTAACTTCTTGTACACTCGTCAGATCGAGACGAAACTTGCGCCATCGGACTCGTAGCGATACGCTGGTCCTGTGGGTCAAGTTTGGTTCAATTCTGAGAACGTTGACAAAATCGCGTGTCGTGGGCCCCACAGGCCCCGCTCGACGGGCGATTTTGTGTTCGGCTCATCGGAATCCAAATCTGAAAGTTCCGTTGGGTTCGTATCAGCGTTCCTGACCTGTTGACACTAAGTTTGGGGAATTTGGAGATCTTTGACCTGGACACATTTTTCGGTGCAAAGCGGGCCCAGCGGCGGACTCCGTTTTGACCCGAAACTGCCGTTTTTGCCCTTGTCTCCAAATTGGACCCAAGGACAGGCGTTTCTAGCTATTTGACATCTTTTGAGCGTGATGGTAATGTCTATTTCAGCTTTTGGACTCATCTCTGGAATTTTTTCCCAAGAACCAAATTAATCAGATCCAAACATCAGGCAAGTACCTGCACTTCAAGTTAATCTTTATATTGTGATAATTAATTTCCTGCTTTACTAGTACCATTGATGATTACACGTAGTGCTAGAATACTGGATTTTATGTCTTGGATACTGTATTTCATGTCTTGCTTTTCATGTCGGGTGGGAGAATACTAGAAGGCATGTAGTTTACCTTTCCCCCTATCATGTTTAATAGCTGATGGTACGCGACTGTACCCTCAGTCGGATCTCGATTGTTCATGTTTAATAGCCGTCTATGACGGCCAGATTAGCCTTATAAACCCCTACATGCCAACTATGTATTCTAAAACAAACACAAGTTCACACAGATAGTTTCTAGATCTTGTTATAGTTCTTGCTGACTGTTGTAGTTTCATCTTCTGTCTCATTTATTTCCTGCTTTCTCATATTCCTGTTTATAGCATTAACTCTGAGATATTGATGTTCTTTTATGCAACTTTCTTAATATGATACTCAATTTAATTGTCATAAATATTTAGTTTAATCTTGTTGTGCACTGTGTACTTTGCTCCTTTCTTGACTGGATCCGTTGTTTTAGGCGATGATGAGAACCTTGCCCCCACCTATTATGGCCCCTATGAGGCAGCAGGTGATACAGTTGCAGAGCCAGTTCCCGCACAGGAAGCTACTCCTGTGGAGTAGTTAGCAGTAGTTATCTTAGTTATTTGCTCTTTATCTTAGTAATCGGGTTTGTCCCCGATTTCATTCTGAATTTCTGTACTAAACATTTGAATCTGTTGTCGCATATATTTCATTTGAAATCTTAAGTTTCTGTTTCCCATTATTATCTTGCCTATGTTATATTGTGAATGAGCTAGTTTAGTAAATCTGGAATTGACCTAGACAGCGTACTACCGCCGACTCTGCGGCGTAGGCTGGACGTACCCACGCACTCGTGCCCGAATTTCCGGGTGCGGGTCGTGACAAACTTTGCACTCGACTGTGCACATAACTGTGCACCCGACTATGCACACAGTCCCCCCTCACACTACTGTGAGAATGACAGAACCTTCATCTCCCCTTACGAGTCCATACACTGTCCAACACTCAAAACAGTCCCCCATCTATATATATACATAGTATACATCACTAACACCTATTATAAATCATAATCAGAGAGAGATATATACTCTAATATATATATATATATATATATATATATATATATATATATATATATATAACAATGCAATATAAAAAGATATAACAACACTAGAATGGAGTATAACACTTTTCATCAAATACGTGGAGTGAATTGCACCCGTATCACACTAAATCTATGATACGCTTGTGATATGGCTGGCAGAAGGAAAGCGCTTAGCTTAAGACTAAAAATGGCCCTTGATACTCAATCCAAACCTCACCAAACTCTCTATAAATGATGTGGACAAGTTAAAATCATAATTCGGATCAATATAAAGTGTTAGCAACTCATCTATGTGCTCATAGCAAAATATGATATGTGTAGACCCCCGTGTCGAAGAAAAAATTCCCAAATCAACCCATGTCATAAAATATCAGGACACGGCCTAATCATATCCAATTGTGGACACGTATCTAGCACCCCACACTCAATCTAATTCTAATTAGATCTAATTGACCTAATGACAAATACTTGGTGCACCAATCTCGATTTTTTCCTAAATTGGGTACAAAAATTAATGTAGAAGTCATAATACAAGTCATATGAACCTAGTTCTTCTTCCTATGGGTAACCCTAAGCTATGAAAGGGTTTCTAATGGTCAAATGCATAAATTATAACCTAAATTGAAGAAAAATTTAGATTTATACATATTGTGAAATAGATTACCAATAAATTGCTCAAATGGACACGATCTGGACACAAGCTCCTTGTCAATTCCTCCTTCTCCAAGTATTCATTATAAATCCAATCTCCAATGCTTCTTAATTGATAAAAATAGAAGAGAATAAGAGTGAATTAGGTTAAATTTGGTGGAGGTCTGAATCAATTTGAGAAAGAACTAAATTGGGGATCTAAAATAAAATGAATGAAGAGGAGAGAGAATGATTTCTTCCTTCTATAGTGGCCTACACCTTCTACCTCTTTCAAGCAATGTATATTGACCCATATACCCTCCACTAATTATTTATGAAGGATATTTAATTAGGGTTTAGTGATGGAAGCTTCTAATTCTAATAAAGGCTTAATATAATCTTCTATTTAATGAAAGGAATGGGTCTAATGGGCCTAACCCAATGTTGGGCTCAAAGTATCATGACTTGTCCTATTGGGTTCACTAGCGTCAAGTCTAAATAATTAGGCTAGCCTACTAACTATAATAAATAGCACAAGCACACAATTAATTAGTAGCAATATATATAAATATTAATCACTAAAAATAAAATATATAAAATGACTAAAATATCCTCATCTAGAAATGTTGTAGTGACAAGTCTACTCTCCTTAGAAAAATTTTGTCCTCTAAATTTAAGGAAAGAACTAGCACTACAACAACTAATCAAAGCAAGAAGAAGATTACCTCATGACTCAAACAAATAAGGGTATCGCTCCCGCATATCGGCTTTTCTCTCCTAAGTAGACTCTTTCGGAGAGTGATGCCTCCACGCGACACGTACCAAAAAAATCGTCTGGTTCGGCAGCACCTTCTCCCTGCGATCCAGAATCTTCACTGGCTGATCTAGGTAGCTGAGAGTCAGACCCACCTCGATCTCTGAGTGATCCAATACGTGACTAGGATCTGCCACATATCATCTCAGTTGTGACACGTAGAACACGTTATATACTCCCTCTAGTGCAGGCGACATGTCAAGTTTTTAAGCTACTGCATCGACCCTCACAAGAATACTAAAGGATCCGATGTACCGTGGACTAAGCTTTCCGTCTCTACCAAAGCGAATCGTTCACCATGTCGGAGAAATCCTTAAGTACACCAGATCGCCAACCTAGAACAAAATACACCCTTAACACTCTATCTAAAACAAAGCAATGCAACCAAAACCCATACCTCAAACTCTAAGGGTCTCCGGTAGCTATCGGTCCAATATCGTTGTTTGTCCTGCGCCACCCGAAGTCTATCTCTAATGAGCTTCACCTTCTCAACTGCATCCACAATCATCTTTGGTCCCAATAAGGTTCTCTTACCAACATTATCCCATGATAACGGAGTGCGACATCTCCGTCCATATAAAGCCTCGAATAGTGAGATCTCAATGCTGGCCTAATAGCTATTATTGTAAGAAAACTCTACCAAGTGAAGATGATCCTCCAAAGAGCCTCCAAAATCCAAGATATAAGTGTGAAGCATATCCTCAAGAGTCTGAATAGTCCTCTCCGATTGCCCATTTGTTTGGGGGTGATATGTGGTACTAAACTTGAGCTGGGTGCCCAAGCTAGCCTGCAAACTACTCCAGAAGTGGGATGTGAAGAGACTATCCCGATCCGAGATAATGCTCACAGAAACTCCATACAATCTGACAATCTGTCGTATATACATCTCCGCTAGCTTCTCCGTAGACATACCCACTTTGAATGGCAAGAATTGGGCCAATTTGGTCAACCTGTCTACGATGACCCAAATTGCGTCTTTACCATCTGAAGAATGCGGAAGCCCCAAAATAAAGTCCATAGTCACATGCTCCCATTTTTACTCTAGAATGGTTAAATGCTGAAGTAAACCACCTGGCCTCTTCCTATCCGCCTTTACCTGTTGACATATTAGACATCTGGATACGAAGCGCACAACCTCCTACTTCATACCATACCACCATACATGCTCCTTCAGATCTCTATACATCTTGTTGGCACCTGGATGCATAGAGTACTGAGATCGATGCGCCTCCTGAAGAACCTTCTCGAGCAACGCTCTATTCAGCACACACAATTTGGTACCATACTGCAATGATCCATCCTCAGCAATAGTTAAATCATTTGATAATCCCATCCGAGCATGTGTCCTCATACTCCCCAGAGGCTCATCCTCATACTGTGTAGTTCTGATCCGGTCCATCAACTCTGACTGTATCTTAATCCCCATATCTGTGCCTCGACACCAGGAACTAGCACCTCAATACCCAAACTTTCAAGATCGGCCAATAAGTGTATGTTCGCCGTCAAGCACATAGCCACTGGATACCTGCTCAAGGCATCAGCGACTACGTTGACCTTTCTTGGATGGTATTGCAATGATATATCGAAGTCCTTCATCAACTCCAACTAACACCGTTGTCTCATGTTCAGCTCTTTCGGTGTAAACACGTACTTCAAGCTCTTGTAATTTGTAAAGGTCTCCACACGCTCTTCGTACAGATAGTATTTTCACAGCTTTAGAGCAAAGATGAGTGCTGCTAACTCCAAATCGTGGTTAGGGTAGTTCTTCTCATGATGACATAATTATCTGGAAGCATAGGCAATCGCCTTCCTATTCTGCTGTAAGACATAACCCAAACCCTTCCCTGAAGCATCACTATACTACCTGATCCTGATGGCAACGTCAATACAGGTGCTTTCATCAATCTCCTCTTCAGCTCCTCAAAAATGGCCTGACAATCCTCTGTCTAGACGAACTCCACATCCTTCCTGGTCAGCCTAGTCTGTAATCCTGGAGAAGTCCTGTACAAATCTTCGATAATAATCTGCCAATCCCAGAAAACTCCTAATCCCTGCCACTGAACTCGGAGTAGCCCACGACTTTACTGCCATGATCTTCTTTGGGTCAACTAAAATCTTGTCACCAGTCACCACATGACCAAGGAATTCAACCTTGTCAAAGAAGAACTCACACTTCAAAAGCTTTCCATAAAGCTTCTCCTTTCTGAGAGTCTCTAAAACTATCCTCGGGTGCTCCTCATGCTCCTCTAGGGTCTTCGAATACACCAGAATATTATCAATAAATACCACCACAAACTTATCAAGATACTGGTGGAATACCTTGTTCATCAGATTCATGGATACCGCCGGGGCATTGGTCAACCCAAATGGCATCATCATGAACTCAAACTGGCTATACCGAGTCCGAAAAGCTATCTTTGGAATATCCTCATTCTTTACTTTCACCTAGTGGTAGCCTGACCTCAAGTCTATCTTTGAAAATACCCTCGCTCTGCTCAACTGATCGAAGAGATTATTTATCCTCGGTTGTGGGTATTTGTTATTGATAGTGAGGTTGTTTAAAGTCCTGTAGTCGATACACATCCGTACTGACCCATCATTCTTCGGTACAAATAATACCGGAGTACCCCATGGTGATGAACTAGATCGAATAAAGCCTTTGTCCTGTAACTCATCCACCTGCTTTTTCAGTTTCATCAGTTCGTTGTTGTTGACTCTATAGACGTGCAGAGATATCGGCTCTGTGCCTGGCACAAAATATATAGAGAACTCAATATCTCGGTCTGACGACAAAACTGGTAACTCCTCTGAAAAAACATCCACGAACTCTGCTATCAACGGATGTGGCAACTCTTTCTCTTCCACCATGGCTCCATATTTGGCATCCTCACTCTGCTTTGCTACTCCTCTGGCAATCTCAAACTATGGCTCTCCTGATGGTTGAAACAAAACTCTACCTCCACGATAATCTATACTAGCATGGTGCCTACTAAACCAATCTATTCCGAGTACAATATTATAGTTCGGAAGTGGCATTACGAGTAAGCACACACTCAACTCCCGGCCTCCCAAAGTAACTCTCTGATTCTTGTAAACATCATTGACCAGGATAGTGCCACCCGGTCATGATCTTGCAAGTCCTAGCCAAAGGTTCAGCCTCTAAACGATGCTTAAGAGTAAAAGATACAGATACAAAACTATGAGAAGCACCAAAATCAAATAAAATATATGCTGGAATAGAATCAAGAAAAACTGAACCTGATATAATATCTTCGACGGCTCCTCCTTCTCAACTTTTATGGCAAATGCTCGCCCCTGCTGTACACCTCTCTGCTGTTGCTGCTGGTGCACAAGATACGATATTATCAAAGAAGGATAGTTATATTTCAAAGAAAGCAATATTCAGAATGATAAAGATTGCAAATTTAATAGATTAAAAATGTTTTATAGTTGTGATTGAGTATACTCCCATCATATATCCTATATCATATAGCAGGCTTGTCACAGTACTCCAAGTCTAAGCACTACTACTGTCACGCCCCAGTCCCAAAATATAGAGGGACTAGACATGTGGCAATGGCCAGCAGCACACACCGATGGACAAACCCAATTTAATGGATCCATCGGGGCGTACTTAAGCTGTAATACAACAATAATGGTCTAGATATACTAATCTCATCCACAGGAATGAATACAACAATATCATAATCATAAAGCAAGATCAATCTCAATATGATATAAACTCGGGGAAATAACCCGATAATGAGTCTGATACATCTGTCAAGATACAAGAATAAAGATAACCACAGCAAATATCGAGTATGGGGAAAGCCTATACCCAGATGATACCCTCGGGGATCAATCGTCTACTGGATCTGGTACTGCTCCAGTGTCTGCTCCTGCTCCATCTCCTGCTAATGCTCCTGTCTCGTGTAACTCGGGGTCGATCTTGTCAGTTAGTCCTGGGGACAAAGTCCGGTATCCAGGTCCTCAGGGGACATAACAAGGTACAGAAATTGACATGCCAAAATGTAGTATAATAGTAAATAAAATAAATAGGGTAAACTATATAACCATCTATGTGAAAATACAATTTGAGAGCATCACTAAACTCAGGCTAAGACCACTACAAGCTCTGTGTCTTGGAGCCGGTAGCAGTGTTTTACTATGTGTTTACTATATTTTATATATATATATAAACTCAGCCTGTAGCCTGTGTGTCTCTCCCCACCCAATGTAATCACACGTCTCATGTCCATGATGCACCATGTCCATGTCACGCACGATCATATCTAATGCAGCAAGTCATCTAATATCTATGAATATGATGTCTATGTCATAAAACATGTATCCTACACAGAATTACCATGAATATCTCAGGAAGATTCTGTCTCATGAATAGTGTCAAGTGTCCTGGGTTATAGTGTACTTGATAGGACAAGTACGAGAATAAAGAGGGTCACGAATATCCATGTCTAGATGACAATACACAACTCCGCGTACGGTGTTGGCACCCGACTATAATCGGACGCTAAGTATGTCACACGGTCCTAGGTTAAGCATGCACAGCAATATAATAAAGCAAGGAAAATATGAAATAATACTGCAGAGTTTGGCAAGATACACTTGCCTGGGGTCTTGTTGCTGGTATGAATCAGAGTCCAAGTCACAGTCCAAATAGCCTATGTATTACAAATTTATCACGTCAAAAGATAATTTATTTTAATTTATTTAATTCTGGAATAATTACTCTAAAATTCTATTTTAATCTTATTATTCTGATTTTTATGTTAATTCCTAAATTTTGTCCAAATAAACTGAATTTTATCAACTCGAGACTCATAGCACGCAAATCAAGGCGATCTGTTGACCAAAAAGTTAACCGACACAAACTCGACTTTCATGCATGATTTCCTGTAGATTTCAGCATCAGAAACATACTAGAATTTACGGCTCGTCCGAATTCAAATTCGTTTGGGAATTATGGCACATGCAAATTTTGTATTGTGCACCGATGGTTAAATTCTAACCTAGAAGTTCTACAGAATTAACAGTATATAAATACTTCGAACTAAATTCTGGAAAAAATATATGTCGATGATCTCGACATTAGCTTTCCGAAACTTTAAACGGTTCATGATTCTGATTCCGGGTTCTCCCGAAATTGCGAAAACATCAAAACACGTCTATTTTCGGACATGCTGTGCTCTACGAATTTTCTAGAATTTAATACTAAACAAATTATATAATCAGAAAGCTAACCTCAATAACGTTCTAACGCAAGAAATTAGGCCTCGTTTGGAATCCGGAGCTATGCGCAATGGCTTCTGGAAGATGAAGAAACCCTAGATGACAATTCTCCCAAATCTCTCTCTCTCTCTCTCTAAAATAATGAGATAATTAGGGTTATTATATTATATATATATATATATATATATATATATATATATATATATATATATATATATATATATATATATATATATATATATAGATGTACCTGCGGCTGAATGAATATCTATAGGCTGACATATGTCAGAATCTGATTGAATGGTTTTATTTATATTATTTATTTTTGATTTGCCTTTATCAAAACATTATTTAAGTCATTTTAAATCTAAATAACTCAAAATAAACATTAAAAATAATCATAAAAATCTGGAAAAATTACAAAAAATATATTTTGAACCGAAAAAACTTAGAAAAATATTTGGAATAATTTTATATTCATAGATTTCCTACTATAATTAGGAGAAGCTCTAAAAATTAGTTTTGCCATAAAACTAAAAATAAATACTAACATTATTCCAAAAATTCTAAAATAATTTTAGAAAATATATAATAATATTATAAATCTTAAAAAATAACGTGGGTCCATTCTATATTCCTGGGCTTGCACCATAAATTCTACAAGTCCTAAAAATTAGTTATTAGCCTAAATAGCTCCCAATAAATACTAAAAATACTCAAAAAATTCTCAAAAACTTATAAAAAATATATTTTATTATTTAGAACCTAAAATAAAAGTTTGGGATATTTTTAATTATATTTAAATCTAAAATAAATTTTTGAAAATTTTAGAAAATTACAGAAAATTGTGAAAAATTCAAATTAAAATTTTTTGAAAAATCAGGGGGTTACAACTACCCCAACTTGCATGGGTCACCACTAAAAATATGTCACGATCCGCACCCAGTGTAGGGACATGAGTACGTAGGTACGTTCAGCCTACACCACGACGTCAGCGGTAGAACGTTGTCTAGGTCATCAATACTATTTAAACATCTTACACAATATATATAATGTACCTGTCATGGCATCTTAACTTCAAATGGAGGAACAATATGATAATATGATAAAGATAATCCATACTCAATCACAATATAAAACTAGAGGAAGATATGGCACGATATGGAATAAAAGAAATGGAAGTCATAATTCACAAATACAACTCATCTCCAAGTCCAATAGACTAACATAATAATCTCAAATATAATATATACCAAAATATCTAACTGAGTCATATCCAATACAATAATCTAACTATCTTCTACTAGCTAATCATATCCAGGTATTGGCTTCTCCTGAGCCATCGTCTCCAACTCTACGCCAACTACATCCTAAGGTCCATAGTGTGTAGGATACCAGTCATCTAAATCAACTAAAAAATATATCCAATCAAGATTGGAGCAAAGCATACCTCTAACAACAGTTCCAAATGATAAAGACTATATAACAGTAAATAGAGAGAATATACAAAATAAATAGAGCATGAGCAAAAAATATACAGGATATAAAAATGTTGTAAATAGTAAAAGAGAGATGAGCATCATATACAAGAGTCAGGAAATACAACTAACTAAGTGAGTGAGTACTAGCTTCGACATGTGATCTGCTTAAAAACTTGTAAGGGAATATGGCCTGGTTAATCATACGTAAGGTGTATGATTAACACTCACATGGACATACACAGGGAGGAGTATAATCACATATTTAACTAACACTCTCTGTCCCCGACTGGTATAGTGGATCCAACCATGACATGCTATGACACGGGATTCTATAAGAAGGGAGCTAATCTTCTCATGAATCAGTGTCTATCCATATACAAGATCACACGATACACACAGGGTTCACTGGGAATAACAACTCATGACGGCATCCAGAAAATACCAATCCGTGTAACCATGTGTCAAGAAGTCAATGATATCTATACTAAATACAAGAAACATAGAAGATATCATAAACAGAAAACTGTCAAAGAATGTACTCGCATCTGGTCCTAAGCAAATGATGTAACTCGGTGCTCAAGCTGGTATCACACAATCCCATATATGAATAATTATGTCAATGGGTGTAAAGAATAATATATAAGTTAAATGAGTCAAAATATACTTTTCAGGCCATTTCTAAGTCAAAATAGTCAAACTAGGCCAACCTGGGTCAAACCAGCCAAACTTGATCAAACTAGATATTTCTAGATTGCATGAGTCTATATCTAGGCTATTGGGTTCATACACTACTTATCTAGGCTATGCTAGCGATATTAGGATACTAGAGTATCATAGCTATATAGTATCACAAGATACAAAATAATATATTATATACTAGTTATCCTATAGTTAATACTAACTCTATATGAATACCTTGATTTTGAGTTCAACTTGGTATCACACTCTAATTACCCTCTTGATACTCAATATCAATACCTTGAGTTAAAATCCAAACTTTAGCATTATCTTGGTATCACAAGGTAATACTAGACTTAACATAACCCAATTAACACTTAACTAACTAGTATATATATACCAACATATGTAATATATTAACTCCTTTATAATAATTTATATATCTACTTATATATATAACTAACTGTAACATACTACAACTAATAACTTAACTAATCAACTATATATACATACATCAACTAATATTAACACATACTAAACTAACTAATAACTGAACACTAACAGTTACACTAATAGTCATCTACTTCTAACATACACATGTATCAATTAACTAATGGATCAATAACTAAACTAACTGAATATATAACTAACATATATCTTAAAACTAACATTCAACTACTAATCATCTCCCTACAGTTGCTAATAGACACTAACACTATTATGCCAATGTATTAACTCATATATAAAAATCATATATAACTAACTAACTAACTAACTAACTACAACTAATAACTTATAACTTATTAACTAACATATACATCTAAACCATCAGCTCCCAACCTCTAACATGCTGCTGATGTAAATGTTGCAGCTCCTAACCATCAACTACTAAGGCAGCTCCCTACTATGCACACAGTGTGCACAGTACTATGCACCCGACTGTGCACACAGTACCCCCTCGTACTGCTGTGAGCATGACAGGACCTTCATCTTCCTTTAACAGTCCACACATTGTCCAACACTCAAAACAGTCCCCCATCTATATATATACATAGTATACATCACTAACACCTATTATAAATCATAATCAGAGAGAGAGAGAGAGAGACAATATAAAATAGATATAACAACACTAGAATGGAGTATAACACTTTTCATCAAATATGTGGAGTGCATCGCACCCGTATCATACTAAATCTATTATATGCTTGTGATACCCCCTTGATACTCAATCTAAACCTCACCCAAATCTCCACAACTTATGTGGACAAGTCTAAAATCATAATTAGGAGCAATGCAAAGTGCTAGCTACTCATCTATGTGCTCATAGCAAAATATGACATGTGTAGACCCCCGTATTGAAGAAAAAATTCCCAATTCAACCCGTGTCATAAAATATCATGACACGACCTACTCGTATCCAATTATAGACACGTATCTAACACCCCACACCCAATTTAAGTCTAATTAGATCTAATTAATCTAATGACAAATACTTGGTGTACCAATCTCGAATTTTTTCTAAATTGGGCACAAAAACCAATGTAGAAGTCATAATACAAGTTATATGAACCTAGTTCTTTTTTCTATGGGTAGACCTAAGCCATGGAAGGGTTCCTAATGGTCAAATGCATAAATTCTAACCTAAATTGAAGGAGAATTCAGATTTATACATATTGAGAAATAAATTCCCAATGAATTTCCTAAATGGACACGATCTGAATACAAGCTCATTGTCAATTTCTCCTTCTCCAAGTGCTTCTTGTAAATCCAAGCTCCAATGCTTCTTAATTGATGAAAATGGAAGAAAATGAGAGTAAATTAGATTTAAATTTGGTGGAGGGATGAATCAATTTGGGGAAGAACTAAATTGGAGATCTAAAATAAAATGAATCAAGATGAGAGAGAATGATTTCTTCCTTCTATAGTGGCCGGCCCTTTCCCCTCTTCCAAGCAATGTATATTGAACCATATACTCCCTACTAATTATTCATGAAAGATATTTAATTAGGGGTTAATGATAAAAACTTTTAATTCTAATCAAGGCTTAATCTAATCTTCTATTTAATGAAAGGAAATGGTCTAATGGGCCTAACCCAATGTTGGGCTCAAAGTGTCATGACTTGTCCTATTGGGTCCACTAGTGTCATGTCTAAATAATTATGTTAACCTACTAACTATAATAAATAGCACAAGCTCAAAATTAATTAGTAGCAATATATATAAATATTAATCACTAGAAATAAAATATACAAAATAACTAAAATACCTTTATCTAGAAATTTGGTAGTGACAGGACGCCACATGTGGCATGGCAGATTACCCGCACCAGTAGAGGAAGATACCCCAGCAGGACAGAGACTGAAATTCATGATAGTTAGAGACTATATCCAAGTATAGTTCCTCTTTCAGTAGAATGGTAGGATTGTATGTTATATGATAGGACTATTTTAGACTGTGATTGATGGGGTTTGACCATAGTAAAATTTGTATGAATAGGTTGTGACTGGCCTAAGAGAGAGAGGAGAGAGTTTTAATTTCGATGACAAAATTCTTCTAAGGGGGGTAGAGTTGTCACTACCACATTTTCTAAGAAAGGATATTTTAGTCATTTGATAATTAATTAAATATTGTGCATGTTGAATATTTATTTATTGTATTATTTATTTATTGTTAGTGTTATATTTATTTTGGACTTGTGTAGTAGACCAACTAGTTAGTTTAGACCCATGGACCCAGCATTTATTTTAGTTAGATTTGAGCCCAATAGTAAGCCCATTCATTAGGAGGATGCATTAATTAGTTAAATTCATTAGACTAGAACTTTTTATTCTTAATTAATTTCTTCATGAGAGGCCCCAAGGGGTATTTTAGACTTTACATA
Source organism: Iris macrosiphon (assembly GCA_036927795.1). Taxonomy (NCBI): domain Eukaryota; kingdom Viridiplantae; phylum Streptophyta; class Magnoliopsida; order Asparagales; family Iridaceae; genus Iris; species Iris macrosiphon. The sequence goes on from JAYESA010000155.1 coordinate 213,077, forward strand.
GTAGCTTGAGGAAAGGGGCAAGAGAGGCCTATAAAGAGGGTGAAAACTTTCTCTTCATTTTTTATTCCAAATCTAGATCTAAAATTTCTCTCAACCAAATTCCTTCATCCCTACAACAAATTTTTCCCCTATTCCTTTCTAAATCATCATTAGAGACCATTAGAGCAAGGATCTATAAGAAGAAAGCAATGGTCTACAAGGAGGAGCAAGGATCTACAAGTTGGAGGCTCTTTTTATCCAATTTAAAAAATTTATTAGAAATCCATCTCCCAATAGGTACAATTTAGTTTTTTTCCTTTAATTAGACTCTAAATCTATGATTTAATCATAAGGAACCACCCCATATGCTAAGGCTACCCATAGGAATTGGAATTATGTTCACAGGAGGCCTATGGAGAAAGTTATATGTGTTTTGTGTCAATTTTGGGAAAATTTTGAGATTGACACATGTTGTATTTGTCAATTGGTCAACTAGACCAAATTGACATGTGTTAGATTGTGTGTGACTAATGTCGTATTCATAATTGGATATGTGTAGGTCGTACCTCGTTGATTTGGGAGTTTTTTTTCCGACACGGGACTTTGTACATGTCATATTTTGACACGGACACGTAGATGTGTATTTGACTTTTCGTATTGTTCATATATATTATTTTAGACTTGCTCGTGTCCTTTGGAATGCGTTTGGTTCTGTGGTAGTGCCGTATCGCAAGCGTATCATAGAACGAATGTGATACGGGTGCGGTGTACTCCATGTGTTTGCTTCATTGCTTTTTAATTTAATGTGACTTGTTGATATCTATTAGTATGATATATTAGATATGATATATATGTATATGTGTATATATTTATATTATATTATATAGGTATGTATATATAGCTATGTGTCTGTGTGTTTATAAGTGTATATATGAGATACCTATATGTAAGTGTATATACGTATCTATATGTATATGTATGTTTGAATATATAATATATATATGTATATATGTATGGATGACATATATATATATATATATATATATATATATATATATATATACAACCATACACACATAGATATAGATATAGATATAGATATAAATATATGAGAGGATATACCAATATGTGTATATGTGTTTCTATATGTATACGTGTATGTTTATATATATATATATATGTATGTATTGATGATAGTATATATATATATATATATATATATATATATATATATATATATATATATATATATATATATATATATATATAAACTTGCGTATCTTAGGATACGGTATCTTGTTGGTTTCTTAGTGTCTTAGCTTAGCTAGTGTGGCCTAGTTGCATAGTGTGTGGACATAATACCCTAGAGTTAGACTCATACAACTTAGAAATAGCTAGTTTGACCAAGTTTAACTAGTTTGGCATAGAGTTGGCCTAGTTTGACTATTTTGACTTAGAAATGGCTTTATGACCTAGAAGTTGACTAGTTTAACTTAATTTTATTCCAGAACCTTGTATTAATGTAATATTCTATATATAGGTCTGTGTGACACCAGTTCGGACACAGTTTTACTTTCATTGCTCTGGACGGCAGGCGAGTACATTCTCTGATATTTTTTATTATTTGATAATTACTATAATACAAATATTTAGAAATATTTTACACGACTCTTGACACATTGGTGCACGGACTAGTATACACATGGATCAATCATGGGATGTTATATATTGTTTTATTGTTCCTCGTGTTCTCATATGGTTAAATAGACAATGTTTAATAATAGACAATGTTTAATATTATATAATGTTCAATGTTCAATATTCAAAGTTCAATGTTCAAGGTTTAATGTTTGTACTGCCTTGAGTATCTTACATCGTAACGTGTCATGGTTGGATCCATTGTACTAGTCGGGAGAAAAGGAAAGTGTTAGCTAGATATGTGATCAAATCATAGATAATGTTCAATGTTTAACTTAGACAATATTTATCCAACGTTAAAGTAGGCAATGTTCACCTAAGCCGATCACATATCTAACTAGTATTTCAATCACTTATCATAATTATAGTTCTTTACCACATTATAGTTCATTGTCTCATTCTATTGCCTTATTTTAGTTATCGTGATCTGTGTATACCATATTGTTCTTGTTTACCTGTTTCTTCTACCATAGTTGATATTGTTCATTGTTTTTCGTCTTGTATTATATTCTCTATTTCTGTTTATAGTCATTATCAATTAATTGGAACTGCTATTGGGTTGTACTTTGCTCCATTCCTGACTGAAAAATATTTTTCAGAGGATCCCGGGGATTGGTGTCCGACATACTACGGACCCCGACCTATAGATGGTGCAGACTTGGACCCACTAGTTCTGGAGTGACTGCCGGGAGATCTAGCCGGAATCACTTGTTAGCATAGTTAGTTCTCTTTAGCATTTTGGTACCGAATTTATTTTCGGCTTATATTTGAGATTTTGGTTATTGTTTCTGTTGTTATTGTTATATTTGTTTAGACTGTATAGTTATGTTAGACTTCCTTGATATCTTATCGTACTATATAATTATAATTGAGTATTGTGTTGAATTAAGTTTTTTTTTTCACTTTTCTTGAAGTTAAAATATTATTGGAGGATTATGCATTATTGTGAGGTCATTAGTTGGTACAGTTGACCTAGACAACGTTCTACCGCCGATGCTGCGGCGTAGGTTGGACGTACCCACGTACTCGTGCCCCTTCACCGGGTGCGGATCGTGACACGTTTTTAGTGGTGGCCCATGCAGGTCAGGCTTCGCAAGTTGTGCAATGTCATGGTAGTACGACAACTTAGTTGTACTACTGCGAGCCTGCAATATGATATAGGACATATGACACTAGGATGTGAGAGGATACTCAATCACAAATTTCTTGAGAGATTCCTGGGATGACCCTTGAGAATCTTATTATAAATTCTAATTCTAATTTTTTTCTTATTTCCGTCCGCTCTCACTTATTGTTATTGAATTTGATCCATGGTGATCGGTTGTTAAATTTAATTCTTTGTGTCGTTGTTGAGTTTAATTTCATATCGGGATGAATTTTATGGACTAAATTACGGTATCATATGATGACATATGTTGATGAGGAAAGTGAGAAAGGTAAAACGTCTGCTTTGGTTATGGAGCCTAGAGTTTATCGCAGCAATATTAGTTGGCGTGGCAGAAACGTAGGAACCTGACTTCGAATGTACATATCTTAGTTATGAAATTTAGAATTTTTTGCAGCTATACTAGTCGGCACAACAAGGATTCTAGACGACATGATTATAGAGGTGCATACCTAAGTTATGGAATCTATCGTTTATCGCAGCTATGCTTACTGGCGTGACGAGGATTCTGAGTGTCATGATTTCGGACAGACGTGTATGATTATCAGGTTATATCTTAAATTGGTTCTTAAAGTATCATCTCAATACTTATCCACTCCTGTTATTGTATGATTTTTTCCATCATTCTTTAGCTTAGAAGTAGAGCATTGATGTGAGTAGATATGAGTGTACCAGTATATGACTAGTGATGGATATATCACCTGATATTGAGGCCAGTGATGTGTTGGAAGCAATAGGTGGAAGAAGTGTCTAAAAATTGTGTGCATGATGTACAGTGGGTGATGAGTATCAGAAAGTGAAAGTTCGTGGAAGAGGAAGCCTGAGTATTAGAAATTCCAATGGTGTGTCATGGGTTGAGAAATATCAAGATTGGTCATGGAAGATATGTAGTGTATCACTGATTAGCGTATCCGTCTGTAAAAGATTTAAGGAGAGATGCATATACATCAATAGAGATATGGAACCATGTACCTGCCTTTGCGAGTGAAGTAAAACATGTGTATTATAGAAGTTAATAACTAGTGCAAGTGATCATGAGTTCTAGTGAGTGTAATGAGGTGATCTAATGATAAGCTAGCTTCTTAGAACATTGAGGGCATATGTTGTTAGGAAGCTAACGTTAATATATCAAGAGTTCTAGTGTTTCTATATCAGGGATTAGTTGAGTAATGTGCTAGTAACAGTAAGTACCTTGTGTGATAATATTGGATTGGTGTATCAGTTAATAAGAATAGAAAATTATTTGGAAGTAATAGTGCAAGTAATCCAGGCAGTAGAGGAGAGATATGAGTAACTTGGTATGAGGATGTCATCTAAAATGCATATGAGAGCTGGTGCCTTGTGTAGACAGTAACAATGATTTGAGTAGGCATCCTATTGGCGGATATTCAAGTTGGACAAGGGTGTGCTAATAGAACGCATGATTGAAAAAGTATACAAGTGTTTCTTGTAAGAGAATGGTTGACAAATTTTGGTGATTACAAGAACTGAAGCAGAACAAGGAGGTAATATCTTAGTGGTATTTTGTATAGTATTATAGGTAGGAAGTGCCAGTGAGTGAAGTATGTCCATGACCTAGAAT